>CAIGRB010105986.1:49189-61761 GCA_903798255.1 Fraxinus quadrangulata
ATATATATTATATTATATTGTAATTAATCTACCATTATATTAATGCAACCTTTAATATATTATATTTTATTACTAGAATAAAATTACATGTATATACGAGAGTTTCGATTTTAAGTAATTAAACTTAGTTTTAATAATGTAATTTAAGTCATTAAACTTAATTTGATTAATCTAAAATTCTAAGTACTCCAGTATAAAATAATGAACTTTACACTTAAATGGATATTGAATCTAGTTAAATATATTAATTAGTAATTAATCTACCATTAGATTAATGCAAACATTTATATATTTTAATATTATTTTATATGTTTGTATAATATATATATTGAGCTTCGATTTTAAGTAAACTAGTAGTTAGCAATGTGTGGCACGTTTTATGTACGCAATGAATGATATGCGTAATATTTTTAAACTAAAATAATTGATAATGTTAAAGAATAAATTAAAATTGTTAAAGAATAAATATATGAATAAAAGTCTTACGAAATTACATACATAATGTGAACATGTTGAACAAACTGAATCGTAATGTTTTGTTTACTTATTTGTTTATACTGGAAATTGGTTGAATCCTTATTTTCAACTAGTACAACGACATCGACCAGCTTGGTGGTACAAATGAACACGAAGAAGAATCAAATTAAGAGATATACATTTGACTAAGTTTAAAATGTTTACTCATAAGTAAACTGAAGATACATAAATGATTTTCCAAATGAAAAATTACTCATTTTGTCTGTAATATAAATTTTTTTACCTTAAAAAGTAAAAATAAAAGTAGTATATTATCTAAACACATTTAGAAAAAAAATTACGTACTAATCATACTCGTCAAATTAATACGCAGCATTTATTTTAAATTAAAAACCAAAATTACATTCAAAACAGATATAGAAGTGAAAAATCTTAAGACAAAAGTTTTTTTCTTTTTCTTTTGAATGGGATTAATATAAATAGACGAATAAACATTCTCCCTTTAAATGTTTCGAGATAAAAATCTTTTTATATTCTTTATATATTTATATCTAGTAAGTAATTGGATTACCATCAATTTTTATACTTATACAAAAATGAACATACAATAATAATAAAATATCCAATGCTGTATTAATTATATTTTAGAACACATAATATTAATTTTTTATTAATACTTAAAATTTTGGTTTTAGTGAAAAATGTGTAATTGAGATGATAAGCTTATATCTAGTGGGGTGGACATAAATATAGGAAGGGTAAGTAACTTTTAATTATTAAGAGTAATTAGTAAGATTTTAAAATTGATGGATAGTTTCTCCCATCTTCGACTCTTTCCCTCTTAGTTGTTGATCACATTTCAGCAAATTTTTCTTTTCAATTTATCGTCATTTAAGTGAAAATGTTGACTATGTTATATAAGGACAAAATGGTAAATTGAACGTTTCTCATCTTTCTTTTATATATATATACATACATATATATATTGTAATTATAATACAACTATATGAGTAGATGAACGTTGATTTTAAGTGAAGCTCACGTATATAAATAATAAATAATATAATATATGTACATGTACCTATAGGAAATAATATTATAATATATTAAAGGTGACATTAATTATAGATTAATTATAATTTAACTTCATGTAGTCTCCTTTTAAGTATAAAGTTCATTTTTCATATTGGAGTAATCATAATTTTATACTACATTAAATTAAGTTTAATCACTTAAAATCATCTACATATATGATTATATTAAAACTATAATAAATATTATTTTATATTTATATTGTAATTAATCTACCATACTATTAATGCAACCTTTAACACGTTATATTATATAATTATAATAAAATTACATCTATATATGTGAGCTTCGATTTTAAGTAGTAAACTTAATTTAAATAATGTAAGTAATTGAACTTAATTTGGTTAATCAAAAAATTTTAAGTACTCCAATATAATACAATGAGCATTACACTTAAATGGATACTAAACGAAGTTAAATTATATTAAACGGTATTATATTAAATATATAAGGGTAGAATTGACGTCTAATAAAATATATAAGAGTAAAATTGATATTCAAAAGTTTATCCTCGATCCGTATTTTTAATATATTGTAGATAAACTTAAATTGGTTAATATAAATTTTTTAAGTTTTCTAATTTAAAACAGTGAAATTTATATTCAAAAGGAGACAAAATGAAATAGAATTATATTAAATTTATAATTAGTAATTATTATTGTACATTTATAATTAAAGGCGTGGTTGTCAAAAGCAAATATATAAGGGCAAAAATGAGGACTAAAAGTTTTTCATACCCAAGTTTCAATTATTGATATTATTATTTTAATACTATATATACAATATGTTAACATTTGAAATATTTGTATTTTGTATAATGGGCATAAATTTTAGAATATGTTACAAATGAATGTAAATAACGTAATCAATAATTTTTTAATCAGTTTACGTTGACGGTTTAGAATTTCAACAATGATTATTCAAATAATTAATTACTTTTTGTTCAACTGTGATGAAGAAAAACTATATCATTAACTATTTCTTTGAGGATAGTGAATGCGATTGTTGTTGTGTGATCCTTCGGTTCTTTGAAAATTGTTGATCTCGGTTTTCCTCTTACCGTGATTTTCATTTTCTCAATGCAAGAATTTTCAATTTTTTCTTATTAGTTCAATGAAGGTAAATTAAGAACACATGTTCAATAATGAATAAAAAACATTAATACATATTATTATTTTTTGACACACACACAACTTAGTAAAATTTACTTAATGCATGAAAAAATTAGGAGGATTAAATAAGGACATAGTTGAACGAAAACAAAAATTTGAAGGACAAAATTGTAAATCAAATAAGAGTGTATTAGGGTATAGCTAAAAATGTAATAGTAAAATAGGTATTCTAAAGTTTCTTTTCGATCCCTCCTTTTTATATATGGGTCTTGTTCGAGCCCTTTTTTTCCCATCAAAATGTATTTTTCATCAGTGATTTGATCTCATTTCAATCATATATTTTTCAATAAAATAATATTATACAAAAATTTAAATTTTTTTTAATTTTTAAATCACACACTATCGCAATACTATTACAGAATACCCTCTCTCTCTTTTTTTTTTTTTTAAAGAAAATGGGGTTCAAACAGACAGCCCCCTAAATTAAAACAGAAGTCAAATATTATTTGGCAAACGGTGGAGACTCAGCTGCAAATTTCTGTAAAGAAAAATCGCGCGGCGCCTTATTTCGCACTCTGCAGGTAGATTGCTTGGGCGAAATAGCCGCGGTCGTGTCTCGTCGGAGAGAATGCAGGGGCTGAGTATCACTCCGAGCCCACAAGAAATCTATTGTCGTAGAATCTCTTCTGCTTCAACATTATTATCTTTTATCAATCCACACAAAAGAAACGCATTCAATCAAGGCTTCAAATTCAAGCCTTCTTCTTGTTATAAGATGACAAACGAAACATTTAGGGCTCAACAAATTCATTGCAAAGTTTCCTCGGGAGTTGAAAGAACTTCTCATGGGTATTTAATTCTATTCTCCTTTTGTTCTTATTTTCTTTGTTTACTTTTTTATTTATGTAGATATAATTATTTGATGTTTGTGTTCGCGGGGGGTTTGAAGAGTTAGCTAAAAGTATTTTATTTAAATTTTATAATTTTGAAAGAATAGATCACCCCAAATGAGTGTTTGAAAATCAGTCTGATTTTATAGTATAGTTGTAAATAATGAAATCATTGGTTTTTTTTTTTTTTTTTCCGTGTTGCTTAGTGAATTAAATTCATGTTATAGACAGCCAATTCACTCGGTTCAGACTAATCATGCTGGCATATAAGTGTAGTTGTGAAATTCCTCAGTGCACAGTTTTGTTCTGGGTTGGATTTTCATCCCTTTTTGAAATTTATCTAAAGTAGTTTAGCTTTAATTTTCAATCAATTAGTTTGAATTCCTCATATTTGACTATATGAATTCTAATACTAGAACTTGTGGTTTTGTGTTTGATTTTCATAATGGCTCTGATTATTTTAGGTGATGTTGCTTATGCAGGAGCACTGACACACAAGTCCATGGTCTGTCGGAAAAGGTTGTGGGTGTTTTGGGAGGAGGGCAACTTGGTCGTATGTTGTGCGAAGCAGCTTCCCAAATGGCAATAAAGGTAATTGTTCTGGATCCAATGGATAACTGTCCAGCAAGTGCCCTATGTCATTATCATATGGTGGGCAGCTATGATGATAGTGCAACAGTAGAAGAGTTTGCTAAAAGGTTGGAGTTGAAAGCACCAATGTTATTTTCTTCTATTACTGGATAGTATACTCATATTGTTTAAATGACCTTTTTAATAAACTAATTTGGATTGGGGTTGGTAGATGTGGAGTATTAACTGTCGAAATTGAGCATGTTGATGCTGCCACTCTCGAGAAACTTGAGCAACAAGGGGTGGATTGCCAACCTAAAGCCTCAACAATCCGAATTATCCAGGTTTATCATCTTTTTGGTTCTTAAGGCGGAAATTCATTACGCATTAATGGTTCCTCTTCTTAAGCTTTCTGATTGTTCGCGTTAAGTTGAATGTATTTCTTGTGCACATTTGCTGTTTTTCAACATTGATTCTGTTCTCACTGACATTGGTTCTTAGGAAACCATTTGATTGTCTATTCTAGCAGTGGTGTGATACCTTTAAACGCGCACAACATCTCGAATGCACACAATTAAATAAATTACTTGTACTGTAAGGCCAGTCATGTAAAAAAATCTGTGTTCTAAGGAGTGTGTACAGTGAGGGTTTTTTTAGTAGAATATATTGCTACCTCTAAGCTAACTTATATTTCCGTTATCATGTTGTCAACAGGATAAGTACCTTCAGAAGGTTCATTTTTCTCAACATGCAATTCCACTCCCTGAATTCATCCAGGTGATGTTATATCGAAAAAGATCTGAATTTTGAGAACGAAGCTTATATTTTCTTCAAAAATAAGAATTTACTGATTTATTTTCTCACAATTTATTTATTTATTTTACCAAAAAATGGCCAAGACAGATAGATGATCTTGAAAGTGCTAAAAAAGCTGGAGACCTATTTGGTTATCCACTTATGATAAAGAGCAAAAGGCTGGCTTATGATGGTCGTGGCAATGCTGTTGCTAAAAGCATAGAGGAGCTTTCTTCTGCCGTAAATGGTAACATATTTGTAATCCTCTAATATTGGGCTGTAAAATCCCGCATGTTGTTTAATCTTTATTTTGTGGTTTTGACCATCACGGTGAAACTTCTGTGTTTCCATTGTCTTAATTATGTTATTAGACGAGACTTTTTATGTCTAATGACCTTTGTGACTATCTTTTTAATGGTATACTTTAATTCTTAAATTTGGACTACTTGCAGTGCAGATGGCATGGAAATGCCTTGTCTGAATTTGGACCCAGAATCTGATCATTCTCTAGAGACAATTATGCTTTTGGCTGTCTTAGAGATAAATATATAGCATATCAAACTGATTGTTTTCAGCTTCAAATTAAATAAAACTGATATAGGCAAAGTGCAGGTTACAGCATGCAATGGGAAAGGTCATCTTTGAATTAGTGGACTGTGTTTGTGCGGAGAATGCCTAGTTTCAAATCACGTTTTCTTGTGAAATGCATGTATTCCTACATTGTTTCTGCATATTTTAGTTAAATCTCAAATCAATCAATTTGTGAAATTTATATCCATTTGCAGCTCTTGGAGGATATGGTCGTGGTTTATACGTTGAAAAGTGGGTGCCGTTTGTGAAGGTTAGCATCTGTTGGGTTGTCTTGACCTTATACCTAGCTTCCTTAACAATGATTCTCAGGTGATACTGTGGTCATATGGAATAAAACCATTAAAAGTCATCTGTATCTTGTTACCTCCGTCCAATTAACCCATGACTACTTGCATTAGAAATGGATTACCAAGTAAATTGACTTATCATTTAGTCATTTGAAACATTAAACATATAACATTTATGATGGATCATTTTCGATATGTGGATCAAAGATCACAGGTGTAACCTCGATCCCAAGGTTCAAACTTTTCTCCTTTTCAATTTGGTCCCTATCTTCCCTCTATTGTACAGCTAAGTCCTTCATCTTTCAAATCTTGAAACTTTGGTCCCCTCTTCCATAATTAGCTCGGTTTCAGTCCTGTTCATCTACTTTTTGCTTCTTTTCTCCATAAACTATCAGACATTGAGTTTCTCCTAAAAACAATCAACATGCGAACAAAATTAAGCGTCGATTCAATAAAAGCACTCTCAAATGTCCACTTTTAATTGCCCAAATAAGTATAAAATTACACTTATCAGTTGTAGTGTTAATTTGTTGTGAATATATGACACTTATCTATGTTTTAATATATCAAATAATTAATATTTAGCCTTTGTTTAGTGGTGATTGAAATTTTATTTTTAGTAGATATTGATAAAAGTTGATGAAATATATAGTTAAAAAGTTGTGGTTATGTGAAATATGGGGTTAAAATTGATTGTAGATTTTGACTTACATTAAAGTTTAGATTTTATTAGAATCTTACGATCCGATCCTATGATTGAATCCACAAAACTCCTTCATTGATCCGATCCAGAATTACAATATTGACGAGCATGGTCGTTCATATGGACTAAAATTTACAAATGACAAAGATTGGCAGCAATTAACATATAAATAACTTATAGTTTTCACTTATTTTTTCTGATTTTATGAGTGAGGGTCTGCAAGAGATGTCCAACTGGAAAGAAGGAGAGGAAGTAATGAATTTAAGTGCCAAGTTTCCTGATATTGTGATGGAATGTTTTTTGGATAACAGTTCATTCACTTTGTTATAAGAGATATCATTTCATTACAAAAGGATAAAAAATAATAATGCTGGTCTTTTTTTAGCACGCGGAATCAAACTTCCAGTCTGGTCCAGTTTTTAAAACATTTGAGGTCATCTTGATTATGAAGGATGTTAGCTAATAGATCAAAATTTCAGATTCCTAGTTATGTTAGATTTTTCACAAGTGGCTTGATGAATTCCGCCCCTTATACTGATAAACTCCTGGAGTTATTAACCATAAACTTGTTTTTGAGTAATTCACTGTGATGAATTGATGCAATAATTTCAAAAATCACAAAGAGGATTGCTTTTAACTTGTGTAATGACACATTTTTTGTTTTATCAAATAATCAAACTTGGATTTCTCTGGAAAGACATTCATGTATATATGTCATCATGATAAGTCATAATAGGTCTGGACTTTGAGTGGAAAATTATTTAAATAACTATCCTTTTTACTTAATGCAGGAGCTCTCTGTCATCGTGGCAAGAGGAAGAGATAATTCTATTCTGTGCTATCCTGTTGTTGAAACTATTCACAGGCAAGATAACTTTGTTTCCAATACAATTTTCTTTTTTCCTTTTTTATTTTATTTTATTTCATATCGAACTTTATGAGAATTAGTACTTGAGTATGCATTTTCCCATTTTCTTCCATTCATTTTGGAACTTATATTGACATTAAATGTTTCTGACGATCTTGTGTATATGCAGGGAAAACATTTGCCTCATTGTCAAGTCACCTGCTAATGTGTCGTGGAAGATTTTAAAACTTGCTACTGATGTTGCATACAAGGCTGTGAGTTCATTAGAGGGTGCTGGTGTATTCGCAGTGGAGTTGTTTTTGACAGCTGATGGTCAGGTTGTGTAAGGACGTTTGATGTGCATGATCCTTTGTTTTGATGACATGTAAATTTACGCTTTGATGACTTTCATTGTTTATAATGAGCTGTTGTATCTTATTTGCTTTCCTCAGGTCTTCCTAAATGAAGTGGCACCTAGGCCACATAATAGTGGACATCACACAATTGAGGCTTGTTTTACTTCACAATTCGAGCAGCATTTGCGGGCTGTTGTTGGTCTTCCACTTGGTGATCCGTCAATGAAAACTCCAGCTGCTATCATGTATAATATACTTGGTGAAGATGAGGTAAACCAATAATTGTTACATTTATTGAGAAAGTATTAGTTGACATTTTGATTACTTGTAAGTTTAGAATTTTTGCCGACGAAGTACTTCTGATGGTTTTGATGCCTAATCTTTCTCCCTATATCTATGGGTAGAGTTAGCTTGTCCTTTGAGATTACACAAAATAAGCTTTATACCTCACATAATTTAGATCAAAAGAGAATTTTCAATAATCGAAGCCTCTATTGTGAAGCTAGAATATCGATAAATGGTTAACTGATGGTGAGGTTTGCTATTCTTGGTCGAGAATGAGAAAGCAGTGGACTCACGCTGAATGCCAGCAATAGCTTTGAAAAACCATAATTTGACTTTTATGGCTTTCTTAATATTTTACTCCTCACTTGTGGATATAGGGCGAACCGGGTTTCCTTCTGGCTAATCAACTTATTGGAAGGGCATTGAGAATTAAAGGGGCATCGGTTCATTGGTACAACAAACCTGGTCGGTTGATGCTGAAACCAACTCTTGCACATATATGTTTTATTTTCCTGTTTTCATGTTAGAGAAAATTTTAAATCCTTGTATCTCTGCAGAAATGAGAAAGCAAAGAAAGATGGGTCACATCACAATTGTAGGCCCCTCTATGGGCATTGTTGAATCTCGGCTAAAATTCATGCTGACAGAAGAAATATTGGATGGACAGCCTGCAGGTCAGTCGTGTTTGATGGCTTTATACTGTGTTTTATGCGGGTGACAACACGTAGTGAAAATCCCTGTTTGAATATGCTATAAGGATTTAAAGAATTGGAAGGATTTTACTTGTGTGATCAATGTTTGGATTCAAGTTGACTAGTGTATTTTATGTCTATTTTATTTATTTATTTTTACTTTATTATCTCTAGAGCCTCATTGTTTATTTGGAAAACATTTGGTCCGTTGACCAAATCTGTTAGCATCCCTAACATTCTATCTGAACATCTTTGTCTGATGTTATGCCGCTTCTCTCTGTCTGACGTTTTTGTTATACACCGTAATGCTTCCTTCTACAGCTGCACCACGTGTTGGAATCATCATGGGCTCGGATTCAGATCTTCCTGTTATGAAGGAAGCTGCAAAGATTTTAAGGGAGTTTGACATTCCTGCAGAGGTTACTACACATTGTTTTATTATATTTTTGGCATCGTGTACATATTTGTTTGTGGCACGAGGCATATTAACCGTTAGTTAACTTTGTTATGTAGGTAAGAATAGTTTCAGCGCACCGGACTCCTGAAATGATGTTTTCTTATGCTTTGTCTGCTCGGGAGCGTGGTATACAGGTTATCGTTGCCGGTGCTGGTGGTGCCGCTCACTTGCCAGGTGTTCAATATTAGAGCATAATATACATTTTCAATCATATTTCTTTGAACACACTGATGTAACCTTGTTTGATTTATTAGGCATGGTGGCTGCATTGACACCCTTGCCCGTGATTGGTGTTCCTGTACGGGCTTCTACATTGGATGGACTCGACTCTCTCTTGTCAATTGTTCAGGTACTTTCGTAAAAACACTAGATATCCAATATCAGATAATCCCATTGTATCAAAATTAACATATGACCAGAGGTAGTGGCAAATGATTTGATTTCTTTGGACATTTAAAGAAAGGTAAATTTCTGAATCAAATGGAACAATGAAATAGGATGTAGGTAGTTACTTCCAAGTTTATTGGGAATAAGGCTTAGATTGTTTTTATTTGATGTTGCGTCACAACGTTTTCCATGTTGGAGGAATGTAATATTTATTAAATGAAAATAATGGATTTCCATGTTTATGTAGATGCCCAGGGGAGTCCCAGTTGCAACAGTGTCAATAAATAATGCCACAAATGCAGGTTTGTTGGCTGTAAGATTGTTAGGAATTAGCGACATCGACTTGCAAGCAAGGTTTATCTCTCTCCCTCTATGAAAACCAACAACAATTTCTTTTATTGGGAGCCCCAAAAATGTGAAAAAAAAAAGACTGCGCTTCTGTAGAAATTAATAAAGTAGCTTGTTTCCATTCATATAGGATGGCTCAATACCAAGAAGATAGACGAGACGAAGTCTTGGTAAAGGATGATAGGTTGGAAAAGGGTGGCTGGGAAGAATACTTGAATTCGTGATGGTTTCCACACTTTTAGTTGAAATTTCATCTTTCCTCCCGCTCACCATGAAAATCCATTTCAAGAAGCGAAAGATAACTGGAAAAAAAATATCATGATGTTATGGTTCATCTCTTGAAGTAGAATTGCATCTTCAACCGGCACAAAATGGTTTCATGGGATCATATTTGATGCTCGTTAGAGATGAGGCTCCTAATGCAGGTTTTTATTTTCTTTGCTTGTAGCTTCACTTATTTAACATACACAGTTGTTTTCTCTTGTAGCCGTAAAATGTTTTTGGAATATGGTTCTTGCGTGTTCTATGTTGTTAGTCACGAGTCAATTGCATGAGGTTTGCACTCATCAAAATAATTTTATGTGGATGATGTACTTGTTTTCAGAACTTACAATGTTTTGCTCTCCTCCCAAGGAGGGAATTTTCATTATTTGCAAAGAGAACTCTTATAATTATTTTGCTAGTGATGAGAAAATTAGTTTCAACTATCAACTTTTTACTTAGATAGTGTGATTGACCATGCTCATGCCACGAATGTGTACATTTAGATGTCACTAACATTGTTTGTTAAATTGCCAATGCCCATTTCCGCTTCTTGAAAGTGAGAATAGAAGAAAGAAAAGAAACCCGAATTAAATTTTTTGTTATCATTATTATGTTGAGAAACAAAAAAATGTTGAGAAACAAAAAATGCACTAGGCTAATGAGGGGCTCAATGTGACTTGCCTCTTCAGACGAATTGTGCTGGACCTGGACTGTCCCGACCCTTTGTGGACAGCAGTGTCCTCCCCTCTTTGTGGCTAGTCACGTGGGCAATGGCAGGTTTTGTTGACCAGGTGAAAGCCAAGTAGTAGTCCATATTATTGGCATGGCCAAAATGACATCGTTTTCATGCACGAAAGTAGAAACATTTTTGATACCTCACCTCACGGGTAGAAACAGCGCAGAAATGCTTTCATGAACATGTGAATTTTGTCATTTTAATATCTCCTCTTAGCTGTTACAATTTCTCGTTTTCATTGAGCCCCAAATCCTATTGTCATCACATGTTCTTCCCAACATATCTCACTTAATACAGCAACAAAAATTAGAATAGTGTGTCGCATTTATTTTCTAGTACGACTGTATAGTAAAGTAGCTTAGTTCATTATTCTAATACTATTCAATGAATCGTGTGTCGCATTTAGAGCTTGTTTGTCTCCCATTATTGGGAGAAGAATGAAGTTTTGAATAATATTTTTTGGAGAATGTGTGATTGAAATTTAAAGTAACTTTATTGGTTTGTGTGTAGAATATTTTATTGGCTGAATGTGTGGTGGAGAATCTCACTGTAGCAAACAGAGTTTTAGATTAATGGTAGACAAACATAAGCTTATTTTCTAATACGACTGTATAGTATTGTACTTGCAGAAGTGACGCTTGATGTTTTGCAAGTTTTGAACAACAACATTCTTGATTGAATAATGTTATTATTGTGAAAATTATCGTTAGTCGTCCTACGTTGCACACATATAGCATTTTGTTATCTGATGTATGGGATAATAAAAAATTATTATATTAATGTATCAAATAATAAATTGTCATATATATGTCACATAGGACGAGTACTCACTATGAATTTCACTATTCTCGATTAGGGCCATAATTTCCTCGTGGCCAACTAAAATTGCATTATTAACACAATCAATCACCATAAGATCTCATGAAAAAAAAAAAAAAAAACCCTTGAAGTATCAAAATAGAAAAGGAAAATGACTTAAATGTTAAGATCCAATTTTCATGATTTGATTCGAATACTGATCATTGACCATTCATTCACTTTTGCTCTTCCTCTTGTAAGTATATGCAGAGAGGAATCCGAACAAAGGGTTCCTATCAGAAAAAGAAATGTAAGCACCCTGGCCTACCCTAAGCTACCACCCCTATCCCATGAATACCACCTAACCCGCATGCAATATCATGTTCTTCAAGTTTGACTAACACCATTTGATGCACCAATTTTTCTGATAAGTTCAAGTACTGCTCTGCAGGATTCCTTTAGGGTCGTACATAGATAAAGCTGTGACTCTGTGTATCTCTGTGTGTGTGTGTGAGAGAGAGAGAGAGAGAGAGAGATTAGGGCATGCGGTACTGTGAAGAGGAGAGTTAAAATCTATGCACAATAGCAATTGAAAAAGTCATCCGCTGGTTAATAGTATGCACTATTACATTAGTGTACGTGTATGCATACATGTATACATGTGGGGACTTGACAGTATGTCTGTTTGTTTTGAATATTTATTTATTATTTTTTTACAATTTGATTAAAACCTAGAAAAAAACGATACTTTTTATCTTTACGTGCATAATTATTTTATTGTGCTTGAAAATAAGTTTGATAAAAAATAAATTTTAAACCATGCGACTCAACAAGAATAATTTGCATGACTAGTTAATTGAAGATAATCGATTTTGAGATTTTTAG
>CAIGRB010105986.1:62014-80042 GCA_903798255.1 Fraxinus quadrangulata
TTTCTATATCAAAAGTTGGTTCTATATTGTGTTCATTATTTCGTCCATGAACCTTCTTGGTTCTGTAAGTGCGCTAGAGAATTTGTCTAAGTTGGTGTTTAGTGGGGATTAAAATTATATTTTTAGTAGATTGTGGTAGAAGTTTTTAAAATGTGTGGTTGAAAAGTTGTGGAACTCATAAAAGATGTGGTTAATATTGATTGTTTGACTTTGACTTAAATTAAAATATGATTTTAATTTAAGTTAAATAATTAATATTAACTACATTTTTTGTGGATTCCACACATTTTTAATCACATATTTCAAAAATTTCTATTGCAATTCATTAAAAATTTAATTTTAATTCTTATCAAATACTCTCTTAAATTACTTTAAAAATTAATTTCATTTAAAAAATAAATAGGGCATGCACGCTATTCTATGAAAAAAATATGCCTTTCTGCAGCGCGTTGAAGTGCGAAATAGAAAATCCCAAGTCAAAACACAGCGCGTGTCTATATCATCTTTTCAAACTTCATCAAGAAAAATGTTTAGGTAGAAGTACACGTGATAGAAGGCGCGTGAATCGATGAGAATTCCTCGAAGAGCTAAAAACCAAATGACGTGATGAGTTAAGTACGGTGGTTGTTGCTTGGACCGAGGTGGCGGCCCAAAATCCAACGGCCACTGTTTTTTTGCATGGTTTATTGTGTCCATTCACTTTTTCCCCTTCTCTCTCTCTCTCTCTCTCTTCCGCTGGACTTCTATTGTCTGGAATTTACTGTGTAATTTTTGATATTTACTTCTTAACGAAATGTAAAAAAGTTTTGCTGCTTGTCGAAAATAACGTGAAGAAAAATGATCGGATAAAAATGTTGATTGTGTTTTAAATTCATATATAAAAATTTTGATATATATATAGAGAGAGAGAGAGATCCAATATAAAAAGGTCAAAAATGTATTAAAGGATAGGCCAAAAAGACATCAAATGAATATGTTAGTCGTAACTTCGATATTTAATTTGGTACTCATTTATAAATATGTCACGTGAGATCGTGACTTGTTTGAAAAAATTAATTTAAAAATCCGTATAGTACTTATTTGAATCTTGTTAGATTAAATTATTTATTGAAACTTAACGAGTTTTGATATGTCTTTTAAATGTAATGAAAGTTCCACATTAAAAGATTGAAGCCATTAAAAGAAAGTAAGAAAAATAAGTTAATTATACTTTCGATATTTGATTAATAAGAATTATATTCTTTTCACACATTTAAGAATATTTATCTTACAATTCAATCGCTCGATTGGCTTCATAATATCAGTTTTGCATGTTAATTTTTGTTTAATTTTGCTAAAAATTAGATTTCTATTAGGTTTTAATAAAATTTTACGAAGTATATATTTTAAAAATTGATTAAAAAAAAGTGTGTCCTTTGAAATACATGATTAAAATTAATTATTGAACTTGATTTAAGTTTTTATCAAATCTTTTTTAGTTAAACCAAACAGGAGCTTAATCTTAAATATCTCTATAACTCTATTTATATATATATGTCAAAATTAATAATCAACTTATAAAGAGAAACAGTAATTGATTCACGAACGGTGAATATAAATTAAGAATACTTAAAAATACGTGATTAAAATTAACAGTTGAAATAAATTGTCGACTAGCATTCCATATACAAATTTATAAATCAATTCATAAGGAGAAAAAATAACGAGTTTCGAAATATATAGATAATAATGAATAATTATATATATCCGACTGAAAGAAATTAAGTCTCTATTTGGTAGAGATTAAAATTTAATTTTTAATAATTTTTGATAAAATTGATAAAATATATTATTGAAAAATTGTGAATTTTATAAAATGTATTATTAAAATTAATTGTGTAGTTAAATTCAGACCAAACAGGGCTAATGTATGATACTGATTGAATTTATAAATATATTTCTTGGTTTTGTCCGTTTCTTTCACTGTGTCTATCTGTCATGATCCATCACGTGACCACTTTTTATAGAAATGCCATAGCGGCAGACCGAACCCCGAAACACCCCCTATTCACTTGCTTAATAATGCTGCTGCTCCTCTCTGCGCCTGCAGATTCTCTCTCTCTCTCTCATTCACTACTAGGGTGGTTTTTGGTTGTTTTGTTTCTATATTTATTTACACAGTGGTACAATTTTTTCACCCATTTCACACGACTGATGCTACAGTCTATGATATTTGTTGTTTAAGATTGTCACTGTTGAACTCTTCGTGTTAAACGGATAAACCCTAGTACCCAAAACGGAGAAGGAAGATCACGGTCAAAGTTGCAGAGAGACTGATAGAGATAGATACATAGATACATACTTACATACAGACAGACAGATAGGCAGCTGATATTTATAGAGAGAGAGTGCGTGTGTGTTTGTGTGTGTGAGTTGGGAGTATAAAGGAGAGGCATGCAGCAGCACCTGGTGCAGATGCAGCCCATGATGGCAGCCTATTATCCCAGCAACGTCACTACTGATCACATTCAACAGGTCTTTCTTTTCTTTTCTCCTCTTCTTCTTTCTTCTTCTCTGTGGATTTCTGTTCAAACTTTTCTTCATCTGCTATATCTTTTTCACTTGGCCCCTCTGCCATTTTACCTGCTTTCCTCCCCCTGTCACCTTGTTGCTCAGTTTATACTTAATTGGCTTCCTATTTGTTTCTGCTGCATAATTTGGTATTTGGTGGGGTTATGTTTTTGCTTCTGTTGGCAATTCCTACAATTGAAGCACAGGCACTTATATATAATGATAATGATTCAGAACTGTCCCCTCCTTGCTGCTGCTTGATCAGAAAATAAGCCAAGTGCACCTTTAAATGCGAGCGCTATGTCCACCTTGAAGTTGTACTTGCTATTTTTTTAAATAGGTCTAAAGCCCATCTCACACACATAAGGGTCCCTAAAAATTCTTTATATATCAGGAATATTAGGTCCGTCCATTTTAAGTCTGGGTGAGTGATTAATCCCGTCACTGTATTTCCATACTACTAACCATTTCTTGTTCATTTACACATACAGCTCTCATGACCTTGTGCACTAGATTCTTTAATAAAACTATAATAATAAAACTGGGGTGCAACTTTTTAAAGTTTGTGCACTGAACATTGCCTGCAGTATAACCTGGAAAGCCATCATTTTCAATCAAGAATTAATGGTATTTTCCTGTAAAAACTGAATTATCTGTGTAGTGTATCTTTTGTAATGCTCCATCATACTGAGATTTTGATCCTTGTCCATACTAATAATTTGGAATTTGAAGTTGTAATTTGTAGGACTCAATGACTAAAGTTGAGTGTATAATTTTTAAATGCAAATTTGCAAAAAATCATGGCTTTATGCCATTCTTGCATGTATAACATAACCACCATAAGTATATATATTTTTTCCTGATTGTCCTGCTTAATATTGGCTACAATTTAATCCACTTAATAATATTTAAATTTTTCTCTACAGAAATAAAAAATAAGACACGGGGCTTTTCAACTTCAAATTTGTAATATATTTTTTAATAAGGCACTCATTTTTTGTAATAGGGTTTTATGAAGCCTTTCTATTGTAGATTTCTATATAATCGAAGTGTACGATGTGCTGTTGAGTTATGAATTATGGTAATTCCTTATTGCAAATGTTGAGTCTATCAACTATTTGTTGCCAGAATGTTCACTCAGTTGTTTTTCTTGTGTATCAATATAACAAATGCCTTCAACATGTTCACGCTTTTAGCTAAAGATCAACTGTCCGCCGGTTATAGGTTGCGGGTGCCAAAACATGACTGGTTTTCTTGGTTTTGTATGTTATTGATTTTATATTATCTGCAGTATCTGGATGAAAACAAGTCGCTGATTCTGAAGATCGTCGAGAGCCAAAACTCGGGGAAAATGAGCGAATGTGCAGAGTAACTACTATAACTTTCTTTGCTTCCTTCTCTACCCTGATCCCAAAATATTGGATATGTTTTTACTGGCTTTTCTTGTAGTTCACTAGATTCAATTTCTTAAATTAAAGTGTGTGGAAGGAGGGAGTTAATAAATAATGAGCTTCTTTGTATGATAATTTGTTTTCCAGCTTTGCATTTTCTTGATTGCAACAAACAATTTCTTCTCAAACACGTTTAACTGAAATCTTGATTGCGTTATTAACTCTTTTGCTTTTTTCTTCTGAGAAACCTCACAAATGAGGTAACAGTCGGCCTTCCAGAAAGGAAAAACTCCTCAACATTTTCTTTTTCCTCTTTCTTCATGAAAGTCCTTTTGAGTTTTTGGATTTTTCGGGTTCCATCGAGGCGAAGTTTGATTATTGTTGGTAATTTTCATTTCGTATTTAATGTACATGTTCTTAGAGGCCGTAAATGAACATATAGTGCTGATTGGTGAGACAACTTTGTTTAGACGCATTTCCTCTTTTCCCTTTTGCTCTGATATATAGATCACAATGACTTTATCATGGCAGGAACCAGGCCAGGTTACAAAGGAACTTGATGTATCTAGCTGCTATTGCTGATTCACAACCTCAACCACCTAGCATGCATTCCCAGGTAGTTGGCTGCAATATTTTTACGTGAAAAGGAATTCGTAGAGAAGAATGGATCATATGTTTGAATTTCGACCTTTGATTTCACATTCGGTAAACTGAATACTTCTGTTTGGACCCAATATCATTGTTTTGTTTTCTTGAAGACATGGCTTTAAATAAGTTAGATCCCTCTCAAATGGTTTAAACTTTTAAATGAGGTGGTTTAACATGATACCAAAGTAAAAACGCAAGGCTCGTTGCTGCCCCTCAGTTAGGAAAATTGTTCACGTGTTAAGCCTTCTATGAAAATCTCTATATGAGAGTTTAACCTTTTAGATGAGTTGATTTAACAATTTTCATAATAACTAATTCCAGCAAGTGCAAGTGGTGGTGTTATGATATTTTATCATAGTGAATGACCGATTCATGAAGGTGGAAACGATTAGTTCTTGTTTGAAAAACTTTGCTAAAATTTAATTAGCTTTTTAACTTGTTAAAACTTCAATTTTAATCCCACATTTAATGGACCCACAACTTTTATCAACTTTTCAACTGCAAATTTCATCAATTTTTATGAAAAACGTGATATTATAGTTTTACTTTTATCAAAAAGTCTGTCAAACAACCCTTAGACTTGTATCTAAAGTATCGTTCACCGTCTGGTGCTGTCTTGCAGTATCCTGGAGGTGGGATTTTGCAGCCTGGTGCACACTACATGCAGCATCAACAAGCTCAACAAATGACGCCTCAATCACTTATGGCTGCTCGCTCCTCTATGCTATACAGTCAACAGCAATATTCAGCACTTCAACAACAAGCTTTACACAGCCAGCTTGGAATGAACACGGGAGGAAGCAGTGGACTTATGCTCCAGGGGGAGCCTCATGGTGCTGGAGGTAGTGGTGGACTTGGAGGTGTAGGATTTCCTGACTTTGGCCGCAGCACCACTGGGGAGGGCCTGCATGCCGCTGGAAGGGGAATGGCAGGAGGTAAGCAAGAAGTTGGCAGCAGTGGGCCTGCAGAAGGGCGCGGTGGAAGCTCAGGTGATGGGGGCGAGTCTCTCTACTTAAAAGATGCCGATGATTGAATTTGAGGTGAGTATGGTCGATGAATCTAGTTTTTCTGTTAACTCGGGAATGTTGAATTAGGTACCCTCTATCTCAGAAACTTAAGGTCTGTTGTTATGGACTTGTAATCTATTTATTAGGGAAAGAACTGGATTTTCGTATGGAATGTGAGGATTGTTGGTGCTATAAAATCTTGTATATTTCTATTTCCTTCTATTATGTGTTTTGGTTCAATCTCGTCTCTCCTCTGTCCATGGCATCCGTAGTTCTAGAGTAAAAACTCGTCTTTGTTTTAACCCTTTTTATGTTATCAACTTATATTTATCTATTTTTCATTGAAATTGAAATGTTTTAACTTATAATTTGTTGTCTCTTTTGATTTCTGTGTGGAAAGGTTTCAAGTCCTTGTACATTGGTTGATATTGTTATGTGATGGTGAATGAGCTTGGTAAGATGGTTTGATTGAGACCACCATTTTTAAAATCTGGGTGCTTGTTTTCACTTTAAGCTCCTGTTTGTCTACCATTAATTTAAAACATTGTTTGCTATAATAAAATTTTTCACAACACATTTACTCAATAAAATATTTTACACATAAATTAATAAAGTTATTTTAAATTTCAATCACGCATTCGTTAAAAAATATTGTTCATTATTACATTCTTCTTTCAATAATGGGAGGCAAACACACCTTAAATGGATTGATTTGTTCACTAACCTTTTGAGTTCTAATTCATTGATTTGTGAACGATAACAAGTCGATAGATGAGCTATTTGTCGGGGTCATTAATTGATTTTTTTAAAATTATTTTGGGTGTGATTGAATTTTCTTGATTAAGGCTTAAATTGATTTACGTAGGTAGAATAAGATTGATTTGAACTCGAGAGACATAAATTAATCAATTTAGAAGAATTTATTTGGGTATACATAATTAATTATTATCAAACTTCGGTGATTGAGATTAAATGGATATTTATAATGAATTCATGAATTCCAACACTATCATACAAAAATTTTAACTTTTCACTTGTGCATCTTTTTATCATGAATTCCAACACTATCATAGAATTTATTTGGGTATACATAATTCTATTATTACCATTATAGGAAGGAATTAAAAATTCGTATAAGGTATACTAACATCGCTAATTATGTATCATAGAATTCTTCAATCTTTAACCCAAGTCACATTTGAATACCCTAATTGTGTACTTAAAACGACTTTTTCCCCATGAATATTTGTCGAACTTATCAACATCATCAACCAACTAAAACCACTACAATTCAAGTAATGTATTCTCCTCCTCTGTAGCCAAGAGGAAATACGCCAAAATAACAAGAATGCCCAACTTGTACTTGTCGCCCTCATTTTTCCAAGCATAAAAGCATTTAAGCAATTCTTTCCTTCTTATCTTTCCTCTACTTCTCTTGAAATGATCCTTTACAAGACGACATTTTTCCCTTACTGTTTATTCACATCTTCAAAATTACCAGCATTAAAACATGTCGCTAACATGAACCCTTGTAGCCAAATCTTGCAGGTTTATCATCAAACTTAAACCATGCTTTTTTTTTTTTTTGAGGTCTTGATCGACCTCAGATTCTCTCAGTTTCAGTAATGGTCCAAAAGAAGTCTTTTGGAACAGTTTATATGAGCTAGATTTAAACTTCATATACCATTTTAATTTTGCAATGATTGCTGATTGTAGCTTCACCCTATCATCTACTGGAATGGCGAACTCCATTTCGATTTTACTGAGAATGTCTTATGTAGTTTGAATCTACAAACACAATAATAACAACTCGAAACGGATTGCACTTAAAAAAACAAACGTCTTTTCTTATTTCATGAACAACCAAAAAATCTTACAAGATGTTTTAGAGTTTTAAATATGAAAAAACAGATAACCTACTGGACCAGCAGTTCCTTAATGGGTTGGGGCTACAAAACAAAATAAATAAATACTGAAAATAATGAACTAAGAAATATTAAGTGCCGTTTTGACTTAACAAACGAATTCAAACGTCCAAAATTCATCACACGTCATGGCTGTGAGTTCAATGGGAATCATCGCGAGCTTTTTGAAATGGGGTCATGGGCCCAAAACGGACACTATATGCAAAAGTTACATTATTTTTGTCGAACATCGGCCATCCAAGCATTCCAAATACGCAAGTGTCTGTTCCTCCGCACTAACCTCATCAATGTCATCTTATGTAATTTCCCTATATATATGTTTTATATAAGAACCCCTATAATAATAATTATAGACCATTTTCAATTTTTTTTTTAATCCAAAAATTGAAAATTTTAACAAAAACTAACTAAACGTAGGCATGGAAAATAAAATTGATGGCAGTGAACAGGGAGCAAGAAAATTGCGCATCAGAAATAGCTTCAAGAATCAGATTCTGAAAAGGAAGCTGTACTAATTTGTATGCTACACATATTTGAATGCATGCGACACAAATAAGCGCAATAAATTTCGTGACCTGAATGTATGCACAATAAAAACAAATCACACCAAAAACCAGAATATGCGCAAACTTCACATGGCTTCTTTTGTCGTTCACGCAGCAATGTATGCTACACAAATTCAGACAGAATTTCACATGGTTATCTGAACAGCACAAATTAAGATATCACAAATTCATCAACCACAAGAGAAAGGAATCCCCCCACAAATTCATCACCGTTTCATATAATTATCTGGACACCAGCAAATCCAGTGTCAACATAAAAAACCAAAAACAGCCTAAAAATCACCATCTACACTACACTTTAAGGTTCGTGCTGCCTTCAAAAATTTCACAGAATGCTTCAATGTGCTGATGTCCCAACAAGTCTCCTAGCATCTGCCCTTGCGGCTCTTGAGCTGGAAGCCTCATTGGCAGTTGTTGGTGTTAAGTCATTCTCCATTTCTTCAAGATCGATTAGCTCAGTCACTTATGTGTCAAACGATGGTCCACCTTCGTTTCTGTCAACAATAGGGACGGAAGTTGCAGACCCATTTCTCTATACCAATAGTTTCAGATTGTCGTTATTTAGTTAAAAAATATTTTGTAAATGTTATAGTGTCCAGTTAATGTATATGCAGCCTGTTTTGGAGATTTCTTTGGTGTCCAGTTAAGAGCAAGTAGGCACAGAACCACAATCACTCCAACAGTAAGTGCCTGAATCATCAGCCAGAAAATCACAATATGCTTCCTCACAAATTTTAGGCGGAAATCTTCATTGATGAGTAGATATTCTGGTTATGGAATCACTAGAAAACAATCGAACAAACCAAGTTATAATGGTGAACGTTAAGGTTAAAAATCTTTACATAAATCTCCTGCTTCTATATCACAGATAAATACAAAAAAATTAGATTGAACAAAACACGTTTACTATAGAAAAGAAAATTGGCAATCAAAACAACTTCGAATTTTTGAAATTCAGTCCTCACCTTCTGATCCAGTCGCGTCGTCTTCTGAATTTGTGCGTGCATCTTTGCGTGCTGCACAACGCTGCAGAAATGGCTTCCAGAACTGCTCAAAGAGGGGGTATAATCCAAATAACTTGATAGGACTCAACAACATATAAATATTTCCATTCAATAAGTTGATGTAGGGGGAGGGGTCGTTTGGGAATTTTATGTAATAAAACAAGTAGGCGTCAATAATTTTAAGGATGTATTCGTTCTGTTATTTTAGTTGGGTTTCCTTGTAATTTTATTTCTTTCCGTTGTATTTGTTTGTTAAAATTCAGTACAAGAAAATACACAAAAACATGGATAAATTGTTCCATTGTGTGTTCACAATTCAATTTGTTCCAATACTAGATTTTACATTTCTGTTTGTTGTAGTTGAGATCTTCCAATCCATTTCAATAGCAAATCAGTTCCAGATGTGAGGTTCTAAAACTTTCTAGCTCTCCACTGATGTGAAAGCTGTATCGAGCTCATCTTGTTGAGAATACTTTGGGAAAGCAAAAATTTATCTATTGAAGCAACTTAGAATTATCCTCAGGCAATACTATAAAAACTTGCTGGTTTGATAGTTTAGCATTTCCTATCCACAAATTGATGATTTGGACGAGCACTGACAATGCCACCCTGAACTTTTTCTGACGTTTTTCCAGAAAAATGGTTGTAAAGCGTGGAATATGGGCTTGAGGATTTGAAGCTTCTCTTTCTGTGGTATAGTTATTACACCATGGACGGTAATCGTCTAAGACAGCAATACTTCGAGGTTAATTCCATAAATCCTATACCATTTCAGGGACTTACAGTTGGTCCAGTTTTTCAGATGTTATGCCCATCCATGATAGTGAGTTTAAAGTTATAAGCCAAGTCCTAACCAAACGATCTAGAAATGAATTGGTTGTATTTCATTATTGAAGTATGAGAAATCAAAATGCTAAGTATTGTTGATCTTACAAAATCTTAGTTTAATTCCTTGTCTGAAGAATCTTATATCCTCAAGTTATTCTTGTGTTAATCATGCAGATTAGTTTAACAAATTGAGGTGTTTTATTCAAAATTTGGTTAAGATTAAAAGGATATTTACAATAATGGATGGATTTCAAATTTGGACATTTTGGACTTCGATTATGCTAATGCAGAGGAGTAGACAACTCCCCGAGCTTCTCTTCGTTGACAATGCTTGTGATTTATGATCACGTGAATCTTATCTTTATGATGCTTTCTTTAACTTTTAAGCAACTATGCCTGTAAAATCTTTCAACAATCAATTGATAGTTCTACTGCAATCAATCTCATTTACTGTGTATTTTGATGACATAAATCTTTAGGAATAATCGGCAGTAAAATAACTTCTTGTGAACTTTGATACTGTAAGATGAAGCCATACTGGACTGTTATTCGGTCCACATTGGTATAGCTGAAGATAATTGTTAGTTTCTAAATCATGAGATTGAGGAAGTTCCCAGAGAAGCGGCAGGTTTTCAAGTTTGGCTTACATTTTCTTTTCCTCAACTTTTAATTTTGAAATCAAACATTAATTTTAACCACTTATTTTGTAGGACCTACAAGTAATACTCATGTACTTACCACTCATTTCATCTTTCATCGTATTCCACTTCATGAACTGAATCGTTATCTTCTTATGGATGCTCTAATGGATGTTTACTCACAAGGGTTACACAAATAGGGCAATGAAAATCTTTTACGTTGAGATATAGCAACTACTGCACTCGCCTGTTTGAAGTAATTTTGATTGGAAATGAAAGCTGTCCATTTCTAGGGAGAAGAAATCTCATTTCAATTTCATGCAAAAATGAATCAACTTTACAAAGATCTAGCACTTCACAATATAGACCATGATACGAACTATCTAAAGATATTGGAACTCCTTCCACCATTTCGTCACTCCCACTTCGTTTCCACATCCATTTTCCTTGATCATCGTTAATAAAGTCACCAAAAAAAAAATAGCAATCCATATTATTGAGTCCATAACTATAATTAGAATAGCGTGATTTTAGAATGTTAGCAAATAATTAATCGTAGTAATTTAAATTGACTACGGTTGTTTCTTCAATCGTTTAAGACAACCACAGTTTTTAAAATCATCCGTAATGAATATGTAACTAAAAATATACAAGATTGTACTTTTTAAAGCTACTTGAGATCAAAAAATACATTCAAACACTTAAATAAACAGAAATGACAATGAATATATGTACAAATAATAATATAAAAAACTAGATAAAAAGATGAAAAGAAAACAAAGAAGTAGAAGATTATAGATAAACTAAAGAAGAAGAGAAGAAGAAAGCTGGAATTCGAAAGAAGAACAAAATAGTGAAACTCTCGGTTATAATTTGAAAAATGGATGTTATGGTCATTATATGCTAAGGGTATTTGAGAAATTTCAGTAGTATGGAAAAGGATGATTCGGGCATTTTAACGTAAAAAAGGCTTCAAAAACTTTTCTCTAGCAAGTTAGGCATAAAAAAGTTTTGAATGGCTTGACAATGCCTTCTATAAAAAAACCCATAGGTGTCACTATCCATTTCTGATGTGCTCAGCATGCATGTGTATTTGCCTTGTGTTAATTAGCAATTACTTCTCAGTAGAACAGTCAAAATTTTCTTCATTAGTATCAAAATCCTGTAAACTTCGGAAAAATGTAAATTTATTGTGGTGGGATTTTAGGCATGATGAAGAGTATGTGAATGATTTGGAGTGCAGCTTGTTACTTGGTGATGGATGTTGCCGAAAGTGCAGTCACATATCTCAGCGTTGCATGAGTTGTAAACTTTTGTTGTTTCGTTTTCGCCTACATTTAGTAGTTCAGAAAAAAATTGTCCTTTTACAAGGAAGACGGGAAATGAAATCGAGTGGTCGGTGGGTGAATGGGGTTGGGGGGTTGAGAATAGGACTCTCAAAAGAACCAGCTATCTTCACGTGAAATTATCTAATAGAATAATTCATAAGCAACTCTTTTATTAGGAATTCGCCATCCAAATGCTCGTGTTTTTTTCCAGCCTTTCTTTTCTTTATTTGGTTCCTCATTATGTACTAGATTAGAGCTTGGCCTCTCAAAGATGATATATTGGGGACTGCTTGTCTATATGACTTCTTATCGGAATCTGATCTGTATTTAGTTTCTTTTATAATGTGTTATGTGTTCGGAATATCAGAAATATTTTACACGACATAACTGAAAAATCTGAAGACTGAGATGGTTATGGATTGTAACTTAACCTAGGAAAGGTAATGCGGAAACAACATGAATCATTTTCAACTAAAAGGTAAAAAGGCAGGCCTCAAACAGTTTTCTTGCAGTGTAAAGGTTGAAAGATATGATCTTAAAGCTACTTAGGAGCTTAAATATCTTTCTCTAAATAGAAGATACGAGAACTTCCACTAAATATGTTATTGACTCCTCCTCATCTTTCTTTGCAAAATCAATGAGAATGAGTCGGGAAGGTCATGAATCTTTAGATTTAGTTCATAGCTGATGTGGGACCGAGGTTAGGATGCAACCTTCTTCCTCAGCGGCTAATCTTTAGGTAATTGAATCTTTAATCAAGTGACCGTTTACATTTTTTCTTTCTTTCTTACATTTGCAATTCTGATCTCCTTGACAACAGTAAGACTTCAAACATGTGCTTCAAGAACTTTAAACAACTCATCCATTTTCTCTCTTGCTACCTTTTCTTTTATATAATGTAGAGGACCCTGAACCTCCCACATTTATATCTTTCTTTATGCTGACAATTATTTTGTCTTTCAATTTGTTTGGCCTATACCTAGGTAGTAAACAACTGGCGAATTATAACAACAAAGAAGCACTAGTAGAGAGACGTACATACAACACATTAATCTATAAAAGACAAAATTTATTTTAAAGAATTGACCAAAAAAATAATAAAAACAGACCAAGCAAAAACTCGAACAAGACAACGTATAGTGTAACACCCCGAAAATTTGAGAAAAGAAAAATAAAAAATTTATTTGTTTGATATATTATATTTTTATATTTTGAAAGTTTGAGGACTAAAATGAAATAAGTTTTAAATTCTTATTTTATGTGGGCCAAATAATTAGTTTTTGATAAAACGAGATTTTATATATCAATATTATACTCGTTTGATAACTCGTAATTAATTATGAAATTTAGGCACGAGAAAAATTTAATTTGAATTAAGTTATGTCCAATATATTGTAATTTTAAGAATGTGATAATGATTACCGGTGACGAGAGTTTAATTGGTTAAGGAATGTATTTTGGTTGGCAACCTTCATGTGTGGAATAAGTTTTTGTATTGATTTGTAGTTGGTTATTGTGTTAATCATGTAGTGATATGATTGATTATTTTAAATTTTTATCAAATTTCGAAAAAAGTCATTGTCATCCAATTTGTTGGGATGCGTTTCTACAATCCTAGGTACACAAGGATTCTATTTTTTTGCCCTATAAATACCCATGTATAGTCATATTATTTTGCACATCAAAACATGAATAGAGAGTAAAGGAGAGAGAGAGAGAGAGAGAGAAAAAAACGAGAGAGATTACTTACCCACGTGAAAGAAAGAAGAAGAGTGAGATAAGTCAAAAGTGCATACATCATTGTCATACATTCACCTTCACGAAAACAAGGAAAAGTTCTGGAACGTGTCATTATATTTTCTTCAAAAGTTTGTTGATCTATCTACGTGGTAAGATACTTATGTGCAAGCGGATTCGTTCCTTTCTTATGACGTTATATTCAATAATTTATGCATGAATTGTCAATGGACCTTCGAGTTCGACCTAACGAAATGTAAAGTCTTTCGGGAATTCAAATGAGAAATGATGAGTATCTCGCTTGGTTATCGATATATTCTATAAAGAGAAATGTGGTATGAATTGTCTATATTATCATTATATAATTGTATATAAAAACTGCACGTATCTTACTGGGTGTTTTTAAAATACTCACTCTTACAATTTTTACAGGCTAGTTCGGGTCGATTGGATCTGTGACGGGATGGTGCAGCGGATTGCTAAAGAATTTCACCTCACGAGAATATTAAGTTTTACAGCTTTTCATTTAAAATTTATTAGATCGTTTTGTCCAATAACAGTAGTTGAGAATGCTTAAATTATTTTTGAAGACATAATTTATGATTCGAATTTAAATTTATGAATGTCTTGTTTATTTAGANTTTATTATTCGAATTTAAATTTATGAATATCTTGTTAATTTATAAAAAAAATAGAATGTTATCGTTCCACATTTTAAGTACATGAAATTATTTTGGTAACACCTCAAATTGATGAAAATTTGGAGCGTTACATATAGCATTGACGGACACACCTACTCCAAATTCCAACTAATATCTCTGATGGTTCAAGGAAGATCCAAGAGAAGAAGAGAAATCACCAAAGAGAAAAGAGAATAGAACAGTAGTGCAAGGCTTAGAGAGGAAGAAAGATGACCTAGGATTTTCACTTTTGTGACATTTATACGCCATCAAAATGACGTTTTTATTTTTTTTTGCACAAAATGCATGAAACGATGTCTCCAAGACGGTGTTGTTTTGGATGAAATTGTGAACAGTAAGGTTTGGATTTGCTCTTATAAGATTGTATGGATTATCATGAAATTTATGTTTTGAGCAAAATGTTCAAATTGAATCTGAAGGTTGTAGGTGAAATGCAAAAGCTCAATGGATGCATCTATCCATTGGAGGGAGGACTCACCTATACGAAAGTTGTAATGAGGCCGTGACTATAGGATTGAGATATTCTCTAGATATTTTTACTAGAATCTAGATAAAAGTGCATGATCATTAAGAGTACTATTCGCTATGAAATATAGCCTAAATCGATATTGTGTGTGGGACAATTGAAGTTTGGTCAAAGAGACCTAATTCAAGGGTTAGTTCATTATTGCTCCCTTAAATGAAAATTGTTATTATTAAGTAAAATTCAAGTCGAAAGATACCGACACCTATTATACGGATTTTAGTATTTTATCCTATAAAAGGGATGAAAAATTTCATTGCCTGGTGCAACTTAAAAACACTTGAAAAATACTCTATTACACTTTATATTCTTATACTTTTGACAACTTGATAAACGTTCGTTCGTTATCTTCATGTGGTTGTGCCCATAGAATGAGAAATGACTGTGGCTATACGGGTTTTATTTTGGAGTCGTGTAGTGTCAAACGTACCCACACAAAAATGAGGCAACACGACTTTATGATAGCGTTCTTGTTGTTTCTTTCAAAGGCTTGCTTTCTAAATATCTTCTCATCTTTATATTATATTATTGTTGAATTACATTTATTTATCTTTGTTATGCGAATTGATAATCTACACACAAATTACCCCTTTTTTTCCAACATTTTCTTCTTTGGTATATTGTTTTACATCATTTTGTTTATGAATGTTTATCTTGGTTGTGGTGAGATTATGAAGAATACTAAGATTTAGTGCATTATAATATGTTTCTTGACACTATTAAATATCTAATTATAAATTCATAATGTGCGTAGCACGTCCTTCTACTATATAATAAATAATTAAAACAATATGAAATGCCATATTACCAAAATAAGCAATGTGCATCGCACAGGCCGAAAACAAGTTTAGAAATTAGAACATGGTTCATGTATGTATTCTTCAAGTTGACTAACACAATACATTAGTATGATTCCTTTGTCTTCTTATGGTTATGTTATCATTCGAGAAGACATGTCAATTGTCACATAAGATTATAAGAAGAAAGGTAGATATGGTCTTTGACTTCTCATGGATGAAATCAGAACTAGACCAAAAATGACCCTTTTTTTTTTTAGGGTGGGTGGAGGTGGGTAGCAATGCCAGTGGCAGGGTTATGGGAGGGAAGAAGATGAGTTTTTTAATCATTGGCCATGGGTTGAGGTAGCATTGACCCATAATGGACGAGGTGGAATCGATGGAAATGATATCTTTTGGTGGTTGGGGATGGGTGAGGTGAATAAAGAAGATGATGGAAATTGGGTATTTCTGTTATTCTTCATTTTTGCAATGATCATTTGGCTTTTTTTTTTTTTTTTTTGTTGTTGTCTTTTTTGGATTATTTTAAGTCCAGGCAAATTTATCGTTTATGATGCATTAACCTCTTTTTATGATATGCTCAAAATGATGCATTAATCAAGATCTTGTATTATGATTGAAATTTAAACTGTTTGTCCTGCAGTTTGTCAGTGGGAATGTTACCGATAATGTATAAATTAGGATATGAGAACTTTTCTACATTTAAAGCTTAATGTACAAAGGTTTGAAACTTTTCAGTTTGCATCTTCTTGAATGAACTTGTTTTCTGGTTTTTCTGTGCTGACTGGCAAATTGTTAGGACATCGAAATATATTTTTGTTTAAGGGCATATTTATCCCCATGGTTTGCATAAATGGCTAACTTCCTCCATTTGTTTTAGGAATATGCAGATAGCCCCTGTTGGGGATTCGATCCCTGGTCATTTGTGCTACCTTATTAATGAAGAAAGTGTGTTTTGTTAAAACACGTTTTTACTTATGTTGACAAAACTGGATCTGCTGACACGTGCTCAGTTGCTGGCCGTTGGATGAAATCTGAAACGGAATATTATTTGTGGTGACTGTTCATTATTCATTTAATTGGTTTTCATTCTCTCTGGCTTCTGAAGAATGGTACGAGAGAGTTCTATTCTAAGGTTTGAGAAATCCTTTCGATTGTTCATCTCCTTCAAGTTCTGATACTTGAATCTTGAGTGTTAAGCATAGAATATGTGATTTCCTTGTGTGGAGATCTGATTGTTGTGGGTTCTGACGGTTGTATGTGGTTTTGGTGACTCTTGTGTGATTCAACCAAGATCCGTTGAATCATTTTGAAGAGATAAGTCTCTATTCTGTATTCTTGGCTCCGTTCAAGTAGGATCGGGATTGCAGGGTCCAAGAGCGACATTTGGCTTTTGAGTGCTTACTATGGAGTCGCTCAAGATGAGGATGATGCTAATTCTTCGTGTTCTGATTCAACTCAGAACGACGGATATGCTGCTTTTGTAGATATGTTCGTATCGTCATATTGGTGTGATTCTAATTTTGCAGCCACTTGATCAAAGTTACATTGAAATATTGCATCTTTTTGGGGGATTCCGAGGACTCACCTTACTCTATCCACAATCTTCTCCAAGCTGGAAAAGCTTATGGCCTTGCTCCAGGATCATGGGTAGGCCCATATGCCATGTGCCGTACCTGGGAAAGTTTGATTCGTAGTAAGAGGGATGGGACTAAGTGTGGAGACTTGTCCAATATGATGGCTATACACGTGGTTTCTGGTGATGAAGATGGGGAAAGACGTGGAGCTCCTGATCTTTGTGTTGAGGATATTTCAAGACACCTCTTTGAGTTTTCTAGAGGCCAAGTTGATTTGACCCATATCCTCTTGCTAGTTATGTTTTTATATTTCAGAGCAAGCAGGAGCTCTTTTTACTTTGATTATCCTATAAGAAGTGGAAGAAGTAGAGGTGCCCAGTCAAATTAACCATAAAAACCCAACCTCCAAATCCAATAAATGTCCAAAATTTGAAATGTGAATTCTTCAAATGTCTATATCACACCTGAAATTAAACGAAGCTAATAAATAAAGGATTTGAAAATACCATCTGCGCATGTGAAGTTCATTTTCACCTTCATAATTTGTCTCTGCGTATGACAATTTAAAATATTAAGACTTCAGGATATACCCAGTATGTTTATCCAACTGTGCTATTTATCCAACTGTGCTAAGGGTGAAAAGATTAGCATAAGATACATCAAATCAAAGCGTAAAAGGTTTTACTAATGCCCAACAATCATCTTCATTGGCGCCACTTAAATGAATTGTCAAATTAAAACCTGAGAACTTGAAAGTGCATTATGAACAAGTTTACAATAAAATCACGCAATTAGCCAATTACTTTCA
>CAIGRB010105986.1:93935-105172 GCA_903798255.1 Fraxinus quadrangulata
TTCGATAATTTGTGACTAAATTTCATAGTATTGTGACCTTAATATATCTAATTTTTTTAATTATTCATTTAATTAATTTTTATCAAAACTACTAAAAATCTGATTTTATCTTCACCAAATAAAGGCATAATGTTATCAAGTTCAATGGATCTTACACACTAAAATCTATTTTTTCTCATATATTATTCAATTAATATTTCATGGAATTATAGAGAATGGTCAACAATTTCATGAGAGTTAGTGATGCGTTCTAAGTTCCAGCTGTTTTTGAAAGTCTTGAGAAGTTCAAAATCTTCCACAAAGTTGTGGTCAAAAGTTCCAATATGGATATCTTTAAATATTAATATATAAGAGTGCCAATTTGAATGGCAATCTACTTTCTTGTACATTTTGTCTACATGTTGGCTAATGAAAAAGTGGTCTTAAAGCGATTGGATAGAAAATTGGTCATACAATACAAACGTGTGTTGATGAATTGATGGACACTTCTCAATGTTGTATGATGAAGAGGGCTTTGCTAAATGGTTTAGTAAAAGACTAGCAAATCGATTCCGTACAATGAAACTATCCGTACTAAACAAATATTTAAGGTTAAAATTATATTGAGACAGTCTCAAAAAAAATAATGTTATTCATAATTAACACAGTCGATTTAAATGATAGCGGATCAGCTCAAAAACATCATTATCAAATATTAGAATTGAAGAGGTTCGAATACAAATCCTCAATGCAAATAATTCAGTACAACATATTAGACATTTGACATGTTATTCCACTCAACCATTTCTTTAAAGAGTAGCATGTCTTCCAAAATATGCAAGTCAAGCTTCAAGACAAGTTCGATGAGTTCGAGCAAAAATTAGATGAAATTTAATATCAGAAAAGTACCATAAATCGAGGTTATTTATCTAAGTAGATAATTTCAGTTAATTAATTAATAAATATTTTATCTTCAAATTAATTTTCATATTTTATTGTTGTTTCTACTAATATAAAATGATCCTTGGTCATAGTGATAATTGCGTGTGTGTTATGCATAGAAGATATATTTTTGATCATGGTACCTAAATGAGGGTATCCATGCCTCGAAATGCAGAGGGTCATATGGCGTTTACTTCACAAATGGACGAATGATTTATTTTTTGTCGTACAAGTGAGTAGAGATGATAGTGGATTTGAAATGCATAGGATAGGACCAAGCTAGTAATTTTTGATTAGTCTATCTGCAAGAGTGTATTTAACTAATACAGTGTGTCATACCCCAAAATTTGCGAGGTGGACATGTAAGAACCACCTTGGAATCGAATGCCAATTAGGCATTCGGTAGCGAGTCAAATGACAATTCCAAGTGTTCCCCACTCTCTCTATTTCAACTTAAGCAAGGTAGTTGACCCATTAAGCCGGCTGTACCATATCCTATGGTGTTCGACAAGATGCGTATCGGACACGTCGACACGTGATTTTTAAAATAGTATCGATACGATACGTTATCGACATGTTAATTAAAATCTTTAATTTGTTTCATTTATAGTAATAATTATTTTTATATTTATTATTAATTTTTCTTGTTGAAAAATTTAAATTATGAGTACCTATTTATTATTATTAATAATTTTGAATTAAAAATATATAATATTTCTGAAGAAGAAAGAAGAATGATCATTGTAGAGTATCGGAAAAGTGTCGATATCCTATNTATTAATTTTTCTTGTTGAAATCTTTCAAACATTAGTACCTATTTGTTATTTTTTAATAATTTTGAATTAAAAATATATAATATTTCTGAAGAAGAAAGAAGAATGATCATTGTAGAGTATCGGAAAAGTGTCGATATCCTATACAAGTTCGATAAATGTTGGACATGAATAAGTTACTCGTTGAATTGTACATACAACACAGACCTATCATCCCTCATGGTCTTCACAAGAACCACCATTGAAAATGGGTTTCGCATGCCTGTAGACCCCTTATTGCTAGATAACCATGGCGAAGCCTTGATGGGTTCGGTGGATGAAGGCCTTCGAATTGGATTCAAAATGATGAGTAGTCAAGTCTGTAATGTTTTGAACGAAATTTGGATATGTTTCGAAAATGAGTATATATAAAGAAACTACCTTATCGACTCCTAAAAATCAGAGTGGGATCGAGGAAAATCCAGGAGAATCAATTTCTATAAGGAACCCAATTCAAAAAGGAAACAAACACATCAATGGAAATATATCGTAATGAACTAAGCCTATACGAACCAACAGAGGCGCAACACATAAATTAGGGTTGCAATCTCTTAACCTACTTCCATGAGGACCCTCCCTCTAAATAGTCAGTCATGCATAGGTGTTGATACACAAAAAGTGTAGCGACTATTCGCGCGAAACAATAGGTAAAGGCATAAATACGCACTCTTAAATTCTAGTCAAAGATGTGCTTGTTTATCGAGCTCCATATATATTTGGTATTGGAAGAAGTTCACTTGCACTCGAGTGTGCAGGTTTTATACATGCAAGCAGAGGCATGGCAGAAGATCTCTTGACAGAAATACCTTGAATATTTGAGGATAAACCCTTGTTTGAGTCTTACTTTTTTTGGATTAATAAATTTTAAAATAGTGATTTTTTAAAGAATATATGGTTAAAAAGTAGGAAAATTTTTGGATTTACGTGTAAAATTATTTTATGAGAAGAATGTATGGTTAAAAATGAGTTTTAGAAAAAAAAATAAGTTCTGAAAAAATGGAGCTCAATGGTAAAGATATTTTTAAGGGTGATTATATTACCATCACAATAAGTGTTTTGTACATCGCAATTTTCTTATTTACTTAAATAACTATGAGTAAAATGACATAAATATTTTATCCATTATTTGCACATATATTTATTCATTCCATCTTCTGTTGGAAATTTACTTAACATGCACAGCGGAAAATACAACAGATTTCAATTTATATCAATGATCTGTTTTCTGTTTAAATAGAAACTGTAATATGAATTATACATTTGATGAATTCTACAAGCTCATTTACTTTTCTAGAACTCGAATGATCACGATCTGCAATCCAAGCTGTCCAATTGTCCAATCTCCAATGATGATCCATATAGAGAACAACAATGACAACTAGAGTTTTCTTTTATTGTGCTAGCAAGAATAATGAATTATTTCATTCAATTTTCAAACCTTAGCATCTTATTAATATAAGTCCAAGCGAACTTGGCTCGTCTCTTAAACTTAACCCGATCAAATATTTAATTAATCAAATTAATCAAATCTGATCCATGAATTAATTAATCTATTTAATTAATGGAAGATTACATAATTAAGATGTTTAGTTTTACAAATTTCAAATTTAGGAAGTTTAAAATTTCAAATTTCATATATTTTAAAATTTTATTTATAAATTAATTAGTTAAACATATATTTTATTAATTAAANCTTTTAAAATTTCAAATCTCAGATTTTTTAAAAATTTTTTATAAATTAATTAATTAAACATATATTTTATTAATTAAATATATTAATGTTACAATTCCATATAATTTGATCAAAAATCACAAAATTTATATGTTACGAGTTATTTTATTGTCACAATTCAAAAAATTTATAGGTCACAATTTGTTCATCGGTCACAAATTAAAAATTGAAACATCACAAATTAATTTATGGTCACAATTTAAAAATTTTATAAGTCACAATTTGTTCATCAGTCACAAATCAAAATTTTTATAGGTCACAAATTATTTTACAGTCACAATTCAAAAATTTTATAAGTCACAATTTATTCATCTGTCACAAATAAAAATATTTATAAGTCGCAATTTATTTATCGGTCACAAATCACAAATATTATAAATCACAACTTAGTATAACGACACTACCTCACCAATGCCTCAGCAGCACAATCATCGTCGTCGCCGCTACCACCTCACCAACACTGCCATTTGTGACCATGACCACCATCACAACATCATCACTGTTACACCACCAGCCTACCACTCCAAAACCACAACCCTCACCAAAACAATTCCCAAATCTGTCGTCGGGCACTAACTCCGTCGCCGCTAAATCAACCACAATACCACCACACACAACAACCACATCACCTCCCGGACACAAACCAACACTGCCACATCGCAGCATCGCAAGATTTGTTGTTCCTCTTCGTCTCTAATTGTTGTCTTACAGATTCAATTTCTAGAAGATTTCCAGTAAAATAATAGTAGAGCTTTCAAGGGTCATTTAGAGCCTTCGTGTAAAACTTGGTTTCGATCCATCCATGGCATGAAGCAGTGATGATGCGCGTCCCGCCACCGCTGCTTAGTGCGAAGCGACGATCTGTTTCGCATCATCGCTGCGTTGTGTGCTGTTGCGACTATGGGTTTAGGAATATTTGTGGTGGTGGTAGTGGCGGTATCGGCGAATACTGCATTGTTGGGAATTTTTTTGGTGGTTGTGGTGTGGTAGAGATGGTGAGATGGTTGAGTATGATAATGGGGAGGTGGTGCCGGCAGTGTGGTGGTGGCGATGCTTTCCGGCGAAGCCTAGAGAGGGAAGAAAACGTGGTATATGGAGGAGAGAAAATGGAGATGATAAGAATAATTAGGGTTTTAGTGTGGGTGGTTGGGTATGGGTTAGGTGGGATGAATACGTATATTTAATTTTATAATATAATTATTGATATTTAAAATTTCAATTATCATCTGATTTTTGAAATAAAAACTTGTAAATCTTAATTTTGAAATGTTAAGTTTAAAATTCTGATGGGATGTAATTTTCACATTAATTAATTCGGGCCTATTAATAAACAACCTAATTAATTATTCAACATTTGCTAATGAATTAATTGGTGAATCTCATTCTTCTAGTTCTCTTTTGTGTGTGATTCATTAGTTCTCAATCACGATGCCTAACGACGTAAATTATTATTTTAATCTAATAAAAATCATAAATTAAAACACCATTTTTAATTTATCACCGATTCACATTCGTCGTCTTAGATTGACATCTAACAATGTGTCAAGGCAATAATGTGATGGAAAATGTCATGTATTGTGACAAAACTAAACTTGTTCGTTTACCGTGAAATTATAATCATTTCGTCAATATGATCCGATCAATTATAAGATATGATATGTGTCAATTTCAATTATTGATCATATCTTTTATCTCACTGTTAAGTCAATGTAAGTCGAAAAAATCATTTTCGACTTATGAGTTCACCTTGGCCAAAGATTTCATCTATTGATGATTCACAACATTCATATGATTCTTGACATACCAGAACGATGCCGTATTAGCGACCCTTGGCATAGCAACATTCAATATTACCAAAATATGACTGTCCTCATATAAGGTACCATGATGACCTTAAGTCAAATGACTAATTTCACTACCGAACGTTAGAGATTAATTACTGACACTCGGATAGTTATCCATGTGAAATCTCCCAGCGGGTCTCCAATGTTTTGTTCTATAACAAAACATTCACGTATTCATTCAAGTATCACCACACTTTAACTTGTGAGATCATCTACTTACTTCACAAATAAGAATGTCATATGTGAGGGTCTATCCGTATCTCGTTATTATTTCGACCACTGACGATTTAAGATTCAGTCATATGTAATTTGTATATCACAATCACAACTCCTTGTGATTAACAAATTACCAAGACTTGAATCTACGGATTCTATTATATTATTTCGACCACTGACGATTTAAGATTTAATCATATGTAATTTGTATCTCACAATCACAACTCCTTGTGATTAACAAATCACCAAGACTTGAATCTACGGATTCTATTATTTAATTTATTAGAATATTAATTCGATTAAATAATAAATATTACCATATATATATATTAAAGTGTTTGTGCTCAAAGTTGATTGAATTTAAGGCATAACACTTACATCGCCATCATCCGTACACCACAAAATATAACTCATATTTAAAGATACAAATGCAAGGATCATACAACAAAAGATTCATATAAACCACCACAATTAAGTGATTTACCCTGATTCAATAAAAAATAGTGGATTTCTCGTCCCAACTCCAGTATCTCCTAAGATCACAACTCTTCCTTTTTCAAGATGCACTGAATGAAATTTATCGCTATTACCATCATTTGGGTTACAATAAGAACATTATCGTTGTCAATCAGCTCTTGAATGAAAACAAATTAACCACTATGGTGCACTTTCATTTTTTTATTTATTAATTTATCTACTTTGTCGCATGAAACTAGAATACTCTACTTCTCATAATATAAATAAGGGTAAAATTTACAAAGAAATAACGATTCTAAAGTGCTTAGTCTTTGTAGGAAGTTGTAAAAGTTCAGTATTCTATGAAATTTCAACATAAATAGGTTTGAGGTTCCTTAATTCTGGTGTAATAAGTACAATTTGTGGTGGTAATATAATTACCCCATGTTTAATTGCATAAGTTTTTATTAAAGACAAGGGTTTCATTTTGTTGTAAAAAAAGAAAAATAAAATAAAATAAAACAAAGAGGAAAATAAAACGTAGAAGAGATGGGAATGCGGAAGAGGGAATTTATGATAGGAGCGAAGAATCAAATCACGACATCCATCAACCAAATTGAGGGAAATTTGGTTCCAAACTCAAAATTTGCATCGTTATCATTATTATTTTTTATTTATTAAATTCCATTTTGTGAGTTTCTTTGGGTTCATAGCTATGGTAAATATTTACAAAAGGCTCGAAGCAAATAAATGCCATTGTCTAAATTTTTCCGTAAGAGGGTGAAATTGAATCAAGCGTCCGGGAAAGGTTGGATTTTGTTAACGAAATCTACATCTACATCTACAAAGTGAGTGAGGAGCAAAATGCTTTTGTTACTTTTTTGTGGTTGTTAAGTGAAGTGTGAATTTAGTACACTTATTTGATGATTTAACTTAAAAAGAAAACCAAATTTGGACAAGTTTGGTTGAAACATGAGCATGGTTGCATTTTTGGGTTCGTATCATCACTTTTGTGATTCTCACTTAAACTTGCTTCATTCTCACTCTTCTTTATAGAATTTTAAGATTTACCACACTTTTCAATCGTGGTCACCGTGTCTGAATTCTACATACGAGGTCAATTTGTTGACATTAGAATCTAACAAGATAAAGATATCATCCCAACCACATCCTTGTCCAATTGCCTCTAAACCTGCACACAAGGAATCGCTAGGTTGCAGAGGTAGCTTCCCAAGAGGTGGTCCGACCACTATAGTATTTACACTTGAATATGACTTGGCTCGCTGTCGCATCCATCAGGAATAGAGAAGGAAAACAGGCAAAAATTCAGCAATCGGAAAAGGGAGAGATGGTGACTGATCTATTGGATGTTAAGCGTAAAAAATTAATGTTCTCAAACGCACTACTAACATGTGGGGCACGTTAAAGATTCCAATTCAACTGAATATGAAAACATCGTACAAAGACCGAGCTACTCATGGTAAAAAAAGTTGACACAAGAGAGGAGGGAGACTGTTGAACTACTGGGGTTAGGGCAGAGAAAGGAACTCGTGAATGTGAGCAGAAACCAACTCAACATAAAATATGGGCGAATAAAGTCAATGGTTAAATAGAATGTAACTAAAGTATACACAAACAAAAATGCAGTCATCTACTTCAAACGACTATTTGCATCATCAACAGTCCAATTTCTGGGTGTAAAATTGCATGTTTCTGCAAAACATAGAAGTACAATAGAAGGCTTCATTAACCAAGCCACTGTTGGCATTTACGATCTCCACTTCCTCCCACGGAATGTCGAATGCTGATCTTCTCGTTTGCATATTTTTCCTGAAGCCACTCAAAACCATTCACATCAAGCTTCCCAGATACAGATTTTCCTTGCTTTCTACGAGTTTGTTGTTCTCGAATCGAAGCCCAAAGTTTCCCAATGGCATCCCTTTGAATGGTGGTGAATCTTGAAACATTATCATATGCATGCTTTGCTAAGATGTCAATAGCAGTTTGGCACCTGAGACAATAACGACAGATGCATCAGCAAAATGATATGAGAGGAATGTTTGGCTAATAACTAATGGATGTTGTAGTAAACATGGTCGTCCAAGCTTTCAAAAAAGTAAAATTAGTTTTAAGTAGTTTTCTCCAAACAAATTTAGACAACTTACTTTTTCATACTTTCAAGTAAAAGAAAAAAGTAATTTCTTCAAAGTAACATTAACCTTGTTTATTTTCAAATCAGTAACTTAGTTCTAACTTCGACCTAGAAAAACATTATTTATTTTCAAACTTATTTACTTATAATTTAACTTTTTAAGCTTAGCCACACACACACTAAGTAGAATAATGTTTAACCATGGGGTTTTGTATCTCTTAGCGGCAATATCCAAACAAGAAATCAAGCCCTCCCTCTGTAGCTTGAGGAATATCCTGTTCTCTTCCTCTTCTTCCTTTCGACCATTGGTTACTGCCTCCCTATTCCCCTGTGAACTATCGTCCTTAGAATTTGTTATCAGGGCATCCAGTCCAAATGGATCGGGCTCTTCCTCATTTGTATGTCCATCTGTACTTGGCACCCCCGACTCTTCTTTCAAAGCAACAGATTCTTCCATATCATCATTCTCACTTGCAACAGGAAGACCAGATATGGCATCTTTTATTCTACCAGTTGCTTTTGAAAACTGAAAAATGTCCCAAAGCAAATCATGTAAGATCCTCAGCAACAATCGCGTATAATAAACTGAAAAAATAAACATTTCTACCAATTACCATCTTAGTCACCAACATCAAGTTTAAACATTAAAATATAGGCAAATAATGGACAATGAGATTGATGTGGCCTCATGTAGTTACAAAATATTTGACTTTATTGGATGTTTCAGATTGTTCGAGCTGAGCAGCAAAAATAGATTCATGTAGCAGGCCCAAAATTATTGGGAATAAGACCTAGTTTGTAGTAGTCGTTAAAGGTAAAACTGGATAAGTGCAGTTCAACTGGGCATATGGTCCACTAAAAATTAGAGATAAGAAGAACAGTTTTTAACAGCCAGACTCAAGAAAAAAAGCATTGAAACAGTTATAGTTTCCAGCATCACAACAGAACCTTAGTCCAGAGTATAAAGGTAAATCAAGATTTCAAGCAAAAGGTTTCACATGGTAGATAACAATAAGACCTACTCAATCAATCTTCAAAAAATTCAGAGACTTGGATGTTACTATCTATATCGAATGATGTAGATTCAATTTTTTTTTTTTTTCAAATTGGAACGGATAAATGGACATAAATAGGCCACAATGTTTTAGGACACTAAACTTAAAATATCCAGGAAGGGTATAGATCATCATTAATGTATCGAGAGAAAATAGAAGATTAGCTTCATTAAAATAACCAAAGCACAGGTCCTAGTTGGGAGTTCCCCCTCAGTCAAAGAATTGATCAGTAATCAAGGAAGATTGCTGCATGAAATTTCAGATTTTAAATTGTTCTCCTCAAGGCTCTAAACCTTCAAAACACAAATGAGACTGGGCACTCTAGCATGCAGGAATCTTCACTTCTCTTACTACTGACAATTAGAGTTTAGGTATTAAGGTTATCTTCAGTAGCATCTTAATGTTTCTTAGTTCATTCTTTAAAGTGATATAAAGTTATTTTCTAACAAATGGAGATTTTCAAGTGTGGAAAACTCTCATGAGCTTTCACAAACAGGAGCAGGGGCACGAGCAGGGGCACGAGCAGGAGCAGGAGCAAGCTAGTTTTGGATGAGTTCAATAGTTCAGAAGCTAAAGGGATTGGAATGAAGACTGGATATGCTGGTCATCTTAGTAAGGCCATACATAGGCCATTTTCCACCTGTCACTTGATAACAAATTCAAGTTGATTTAACTGTTGGATCAAAAGCAGATGAACTGCAAATATTAATAAATTCAGACTTAGGAAATAGACAGTTCACAACCACAAGATTTCAGGTTAACAATTAACGCAGCAGAAATGGGAAATATGAAAGATGTTTAGATTAAGCATTTTCGTACAGCAGATGAGAAAAATGAATTTTGAATTCTAGGGTTGGTTTAGCCAAACCAAGTGTGCTGCTACCTAAAAACACCTAAAGTTTGTCACAATAGCAACAATGACTATTGGCATTGCATAATTCCCAGTTCAGTTGGAGAATAAAAACAAGGGTGGAAAGGGAAGAGGAAAATAAGTCAACAATCAAAATAAAAAAGAGAGGTAAACCAGAGGGAATGATCGAATATGGAGGAAAATGAAGGAAAGCCTCACTACAAGAATATGATAGGAAAGGTCTGTATGTGCACGGAAAATTTGGAGATCATAGTGAACTAAATGGAGAGAAAATGCATGGGAAGATCAAATTATGAAAATATTGGTGAAACAGGTTAAAACACAAACTTCAAGGCAACAAAAGATGTTGTGACAACAATGACTTCACATCTCACTTCTACCAAGAATGGAAAAGCTACTAGCAACAATCAGCAAATAGTTTAATCATACATTTTGATTTCAAGGTCAACAAGTACACTTTGACATATGCATATATACTCAAAAGAAGAACATCAATATTTGAACTTACAGAAGTGTGTCCAAAATATAGAGGAAGGAGACCACCATGCCATGAAAACATGAAAAATGATAATAAACTTCTGAATCTGAACAAGAAAAAAGATTGAAAATTTACCCCTTGTTTGGCCCTAATATTTTTTAAACTCATTTTTCCTCGAAACTCATTTTCAACCACACATTTTATGAGCTCCACAGCTTTTATCAACTTTCTAACCAGACATTTCATCAACTTTTATCAAAATTTACTAAAAATCTGATTTTTAGCCAAACCAAACAGAGGCTTATACTCAAAATCAGATGTTAGCATTCAGAAACAGATAAAATTATGACCATGACAGACATAAATATGTAGAAAATTTGAGATGCAATAGATTTAATGGGACTCTAAATGAGAGTTATTGAAGGAATCGATCATTTAGAAGTTCAAAGAAGGAAAATATCAGCTTTAGTAATTACTAACGTGTGGCAGGATATCCCACTTCCCCACTTCAGGTAACAATATAACGGACAAAGGCTCTCCTTAAGACAAGTTTAATCGAGTAAATAAAGCAGGCTCTTTTAAAGATACTCCACAGCACAAATAACTCTTCATTCAGTCCAAGCTAATGTCTCCATTGTTTAAATACAAATTTTCTTTTTGCTACTAGTAACAATAAGCAGAAATTTCATACTCTTTAGAA
>CAIGRB010105986.1:107279-170277 GCA_903798255.1 Fraxinus quadrangulata
CCACCCCAACCCCCCACCCAAAAATAAAATAAAATAAAACATAGAAAATATAAGATGAAACTAAAATAGGTTACATACACAGAAGGTTTAGTACAGCACAGGAAATGCTATCTAAAATCGCAGGCATATAAATAATGATCTTCACATACATGTTACTAAACGTGACTAGACTAGTGGACTCAAAATACAGAAATAGAAGCACCAACTGTCTAATGACAGAAAGTCTGTCAGTGCCATATTAGTAAAACTATAAATGTAAAGCAATGAATGCCTCCAGCCAAAGAAATCTAAATTCTCCACCAAAATTGTAGGGCAGATTATAATCTGTCCGAACATGTAAAACTACACATGGGTTATTCCAAGTGAAGGTAACATAACATAATTACACAACAATTAAGGGCATAACAGATGAGTAACTACGAGCATTACATAATCAAAATTCTAAAAGAATAACTCCCACCTGTCTTGTAGCACAATATGATATTCATTCAAATCGCATCCATGTACTAAATATAATATTCGAAGAGTGAATCAACTTACTACAAAGCTGTCATCTGTGAACAGGTCATTTGCCCAGACAGCCCTAATTATCCATGTACTTAAAAGATTTCTCTGCTTCTTGTTAAGGACCTAAAACAATTATATTAAATCGAGATTAAGTAAAAGATTACAAAAAGACGGAAAACACAAAAGCTGGAGGACTTTAAATGCTCACGTCAGCTGCATCTTGAGCTGCCGAGAAGAGAGCATGGTAGTCAGCTTGTAAATGGGGCTCATTACAAGTAGTCAAAGACGACATTGCGGCTTCAAGTATGGCAAAGAAGTGATCAGCAGTTGCATGCTTAATACTACCAGCCTGAACCAGCTGTATAGCAAGCTTCGATGCCTTATTGAACTTTGATGGGTTCTTTATATGAGATGCTATTTTCTGCATGGCGTCAATAACTTGCTTTTCTGAGGCATCTGTCGTCGTTTTAAATCTCAAACGTTTTTCAGGCACAGCAGCTGTAAGTGACAAGGACCATTCAGCATTTTGTTGTAAAGAAAATATATGACATAAAGAAAATGAACAACACTTGATAAACATGAAACCCTAATATATAGCCTTTAAAAAATAAAAAAATTTATCAAAAAGATATTTTTGATGTACAAGGGATTTTACTAAAGATGTGAACTGCGAAAAGCTATTCAAGGAAAAAAAAAAACATTATAGTTTAATTGCATTTGGTCAAATTTAGTAATCCCAATTGGCTTTTCATGTTTCATACCTAAACCAAAATTATAGCTCCATTACTTATTTGTTGCTAGTAATTTTAAAATTGCCATAAACATCGATACTCATCAAATAGTGAACAAATTTTAAATGATAAATCGAATCACCTTCACAAGTCAATCGTACCACTGCAAGACTTTGAAACCCTCAAAAAAAACCTTGAAACCCATAAATTAACACTAAAAGCTCAATAATTTAAATTACATCAATATAACCGCATCTTCACAGTTAATTATCTGGAAAAAAAAACTGCGTAACAATCGCAAAACGAGTATTTAAACAACAACCTAGTCCAGAAGCTCGACAAGTAAAATTAAATAAAAAATTAAAATTTTACCACGAAATGAGATGAAATACCTTGGGGCTGTGATTCAGGAGGTGGTGTGCGACGTTTTAGAGCGCTCTTAAGTGGAGGAGCGGGAGGAGGTGGGATTGGTATAGATTCTTGAGTGCTGCTTCTACTAGTGTTGATTGAAGAATGTGTATTTTGTTGGGGTTGGGACTGAGATATAGATGGCGGTGGCAAATCTTGAAAAAGGTCATCCGCCATTGTCGTGTTCACTTGTAACCTCGTTCCTCGAATCCTCTCCCGACTTCTATTCAAAAGAACCGAAGACAGTAAAAACTCGGAAAAATGTTATGTTAATAAAAATAAAATTTGCACAAATCGTCCTCAATATATCGGGTTTAGGACAAGTAAGTTCTTAGGACTATATCGGTTCGAGTGTCAAGTAGTCCTTTCAAATGGATTCCATCCCTCTCGCACGTGGTATTCTCCTCGTAATGTTCTTTAGAAAATATGGGTGCTTTTTATCTCCATTTTTATTGGAAAACGTTTTTTAATATAATTTTTTTTTAAAATGTGTAGTTAAAAACTAAGAAATTTTTTGAATGTATGTATAAAATTATTTTATTAAAAGAACGTGTGGTTAAAAATTAAGAAAATTTTTGAATTTATTTATAAAATTATTTTATTAAGAAAACGCATGGTTAAAAATAAATTTGTAAAAAAAAATGAGTTTTTTAAGAAATAAAGATAAAAATGTACATAATACACAATTATTAAAGATTAAGGCCATGTTTGTTTCGGATTAAAATCAGATTTTAATCTAAATCAAGGTCAAACAATCAATATTAGCAGCATCTTTCATGGGTGTCATAACTTTTCAATCATACATTTCAAAAACTTCTACCACAATGTATTAAAATTTTAATTTTAAGCATCCACTAAGACTTTCCACTTGCACAGTTACTATAGAAAGAATGTTTTTTTACTTATAAGTAAATCTTTATATTTTATGACTAAAATTTTATTTTATTAGTTGTATTTTCACTTTATAAACATTTTTTTACACAAAACTGATTTTTTTTTATAAATAAGTTTTTCAATTATAAAGTATTTTTTTTAATTAATGTATTTTTATTTAAAAGTTGGTTTTGAACAAAATATATTGGTTGTAAATAATTATTTTATAAATGGTAAAATTAGAACAAAATATGAGAAACAATAAAAACTTGTCGATTTAGTCGGTCGAGATTTGAAAGAGATGATCAAAATTACGTTACATTGATTTTGAGTAATTTTTAAATCATCCAAAATCGACGTCCAAAAAAATTAACAAGCACTGATTTTTTCAACCGCTCATAACGGTCCAAATCAAAATCGATAAAAAATGGTGAAAAAAAACACCGAAGCAGGCCCTTAGTGTTGAATTATAACAAAAAATTACTAACAACTAATGTAATTCAGCGAGGAAAATTACAAGTTTCTAGTAAGAAAAATTTTGTTAGAAGTAACATAAAATTCAAGGGGCTTTATGTTCAGACACAACATTATACAAGATTATTACATACGTAGATAAATTTATTTTACATAAGCTATTTTTCTTCACATATTTTTTAGTATAAAAATAAATTTATTACCTTAATCAATAAAATCGCATCCCAACAAGTTTATTTTTTTCTATTTGATTTAGCTAAAATCAGATTTTTAGTAAATTTAGTCTAGTACGAGGTCATGTTTACAAACTCGTTTATAATTAACTTACTAGATGTCGAAATTAGTTATAGGCTTGTCACTTGGCAGAGTTTTGTGGGTCGAGACCAGATCCTGTTGTAACGTAAAAAGAAAACACCACATCAACAATTGGACACTACGTTATTCATGCACAAAAATCCTTCGTTAAAGAATTTGTTATTGAAACTAATACAGGATAATTTTGTCATTGATACTCAACAGCAAATTAAGAAACTTACGACCAACTTAAAATTTATCAACACGATTTATTCTATGGCTAGTTGACAAAAAAGAAAAAAAAGGAAAAATAGCAAATGATTCTTTACTCGTTCGCTCAATTTATCATTGAAGTATATCGTACAAGGCGGTGTTTTTAAAGGTTAACTGGACGAAAACTTCGGACCAAGGTAGTGCAAGCTTCAAAGGTGGACAATTTTGAATTTCAAGAATTAAAGTAAGTTGATGACCAATGTTACACCATCCGGATATAACCGAGCTAAGCTGCTAGCTCGGTCCAATAGCTAGAAAATGCTCGAGTGCTGATAATTTGTTCGGTCACTTAAAGCTCGAGGTGTCAAAAGTAAGTTATGGAATTCTATCCACTACATTGATTTGAAGCCGGGAAGATGCGTCTTTGAAGTAGGAGTGCGTCTTTCAAGTGAAAGAAAAGTAACCTCCCAAGTTCACCAATTAGACAAACTTAAAGTGCGGTGCTGAGTTAGTGACTTTAGAACTCGATACTCATTATAAGAATTATCGATTTGTATATAAAAACATTTTCTGAGCTAATCATGCAAGAGTTTGCGCACTCACTTTCTTAAGTTCAGATTCTTATAGTGAAAAAAATCCTCGTTTGACTTTAGCAACAAAGCTTATAATTTGATCACTCCACTTTAGCATAAGGATGACAAAAAAAAATGTTCAACTAGATATCAGCAGGTCCCCCCTTCGAATGAAGCAGGAATTACCTGCCTAACCGAATAAACGGGGTGGGGACGGGACGGAGATCTGAAGCAAGTATGGTGCTGGTACGAAAGACATAACCCCCACCTCGCTACATGTCTATTTAAAGATAATTTCACTTTTTATATAGCAAAAATAAAAAAATTACCATCATTTTTAATGAAAATATAAGTTGTTCTTCACAATTGGAAAATAAAAAGTAATAATATTTATTAAAATATAAAAAGGCAAAAAATAAAATAAAAGCAATACATAAAAAGAAAAAATAAATGGGGCAGGAAACCTGCCACTCCTGCCACTCCCCTCCCCCGAATTCGTCTTGTCCTGTCCTGCTTTGATCAGGTATGAGGACGGGTTAAGGTCACAAAAATATTCGATGGGATGGGGTGGAAATGACTTACTCGTTCCATATCTGTTCCGTTGACATTCCTACTTCAGCCATCGATAAGGACTAACTAAATTATTTGTTTCGCCTAAAAAGGAAGACCGCTCTACCAAATTGAAAAGAAGACCGTGCTTCCCACTTGCTCACAAGAAAACCCTAATTTCCAAGACGTTTCTTTCACATTTCTTTGTGTGCTTTAAAGAAAGCGACAAAGAAAAAGACAGATAAGCGAAAACTTTGACGCAGTAAAACACACATATCCACCACCAAGACCAAAGAAAACGCACTGTTTATTCCATTATTTAATGCAGAAAACCCCTCATACATTAGCTAATCAACACTTGTTTTCTCTCTTAGATCACTTCCATAATTTGATTTCAGATGCAAATATGATCAGATAAGGATTAGATATTCTGATCAAATTTACTAAACGAGTTTGAGAGCAATTTGGAGTTTGAATCTGGTCCTAAAATGGCAGCAAACAACAGGTGGTGGACTGGCCAAGTAAATCTATCAGGAGTGGAGTCTTCGTCTCCACCTCTTAAGAAACCAGATCTTGGCATATCCATGAACGAGAATATTGGATTTTTACCAACTTCATCGCCTCTGAACAAGCCAGATCTGAGCATATCTATAAATGAAAACATGGGGAATGGTGGACGGGACGACGAAGAGGAAAGGGAACACAGCGATGAGCCTAAAGAGGGTGCTGTTGAAATCCCATCTCGTAGGGCAAGAGGCAGACCCCCAGGTTCCAAGAACAAGCAAAAACCACCAATTTTTGTGACCAGGGACAGCCCTAATGCCCTTCGCAGCCACGTTATGGAGGTGACGAATGGGTCCGATGTGGCGGAGAGCATCGCACAGTTTGCGAGGAAAAGGCAAAGAGGAGTTTGTGTACTGAGTGCAAATGGAACAGTGACAAACGTGACAATTAGACAGCCTTCTGCTCCTGGCGCAGTCATGGCTCTACATGGCCGGTTTGAAATTCTGTCTCTGACGGGTTCTTTCCTCCCCGGGCCGGCTCCGCCGGGATCTACAGGGTTGACTATATACTTAGCTGGTGGTCAGGGACAGGTGGTGGGAGGTAGTGTTGTGGGTTCTCTGGTGGCTGCTGGTCCGGTCATGGTGATTGCATCCACGTTTTCGAATGCTACATATGAGAGATTGCCTCTGGAGGAGGAGGAAGAAGGCAGCGGTGGCGGTGGAATTACAGGACTGGGACAGCTTGGAAGTAGTGGCGGTGATGGATCGCCTCCAGGGCTTGGAATCAGAGAGGCAGCACAGCAACATGGTGGTATGGGCGATCCATCATCTTTGCCTGTATATAATATTCCACCGAATTTGCTTCATAATGGCGGACAGTTGAACCATGAATCATTTGCTTGGAATCATGGCCGCCCTTCTTACTAAAATAAGAGATAGAAAACTACTTTCTTGTGAAAGAATTGAGATTGAAGGTTTGATGTGTATATTAATGGTCTTTCTCATAACTCTGATCCAACTTCATTCTACATAAAATTCTGCATTTAAATGCTTTCCATCATCATCATAATCATCTTCTTCTTCTACTGGTTACTTTTTTCTATCTATGGTATAAAACTAGGATGCACAGAAACTTCTAGAACACTAGCGTTTCCGTTTCGAACATGTTTTTAAATTGAAACTCTCTCAAAAATGTTTTGGAAACTCAAGAAATTAGCATTTGATAGACTGCTGTAGTCACTACTCTTTAATTGCATATAATCTTGTTTTATAGATTGGTAACAATTCTATTACATTTTTTATAAGTTTTAATTTTCTTTGTATTAATCTCTTTAAGAAATCAGTAATAGGTGGAGATGAAGATAATATCAGAAAAAGAAAGATTATTCTTAAGGTTAGGGTTTTTATTTTATTTTACCTTTTGTTTTTCTTTCAAATTAATACATTTTTTTTCTCCTAATTAATATCATTTTAGGTGAATAATATTGCCTGAAATTCATGCTTCATACTATATTGTTTGTTTCCATAGAGATTTTAACTTAATTCCCAGTTTTAAATAATTTTTTCAGTAAAATTATAGTTAAATAATCAACGGTATTTAATTAAGCCACCGTTTGGATAATAATTTATATATAATTTCAATCCCACATTCATAATACTATTTATATTATCCGCACATTTTATATGATTTACTACTATTCATATTACATTCGTCTTTATAAACAATTTATAAATTTGCTAAACAGAGGCTAAATACGTTGTTGAAAGTTTTTTTTTTAAAAATGTGCTTGGGTAATAATAGATTACTCCCTCTAGCAAAATATATAAGCAAGAAGAAAAATTATGTGAAAAAAAAAAAGATATATAAAAGTTAACAAAGAAATCCCATTAATTTTCCTTGATAATTAATGTTAATTAGTAGACTTGGTTCATTGTAGTATCTAAGCAACAAATATCTGATTCAAATGTTAACATAATAAAATTAAGAAAAATCTTATACATCCAACTTTTAATAAAAATAAATAAACAATAACTACAACAATTTTTACTCATAGCCTTTACATAAATCCTCTTAATATAGGTAACAATAAAATGAACTACCTTATAAAATATAAGCACAGATGGGTTTTAGTTAAATATCATTAAATTACCAAATCAATGTCCCCATTTCTTTGTATATAGTTTAGGTCTGATCTGGGGATGGAAATATATATGTCAAGTTTGATGGCTGCAATAATGTGGATACTCAAGAGATATAATAAATTATAAGGCTCAAGTACGAAGGTTATATTATTATATTAATAGCATATTTATTAAGGGTCTGTTTGGGTCGGATTAAAATTTGATTTTAATCTAAGTTAAAGTCAAACAATCAATATTAACTACATCTTTCATAGACCTCACATCTTTTCAACCACACATTTAAAAAACTTCTATTACAATCCACTAAAAATCTAATTTTAATCTCCACCAAACGCCCTTTAAAGATATTGTAACATCGAGTTTTAGCCTATCAAGATTATTGCTGACACTATATTCAACAAATTAATGTAAGTTGGATAGAAAGTAGTGTCTGTAATGTTTAACCATTTATCGTTTGAGAGTGGAACTAAAGGCGGCTGCTAACATCCCTAAAGGAAGATTTATTAGAGGAGGAGTTTGGGTCTAATTATAAGTAATATTTGGTCGGACAATCGTTTGCATATTATCTTTAAAATAAAATATTTTAGGAAAGCAGGTTTAACCTACTCAATTATATACTATAAAATGCGAACATAGTCAGCTTTAGGAGTTGCAAAATGACAATTTCCAAGGTCATCATCATCTATGCCATTGATCACTTTATTGTTTTTTTCTATTTTCTATAGACAACAATGGCCGGCCGGCAAGGTTTTATGAATAATTGAGACCGACATATAGAGAAATAAAATAAGGATTATGTTATGGGTAATGTACCCATAACATAATCATTCACATAAGGATTATGTATTGTCCCCTATTGGAGGAGCGTCAGGCGGGCCCAGGCGCTCCTCCAATAAGGAGGCGCCACTTGCCTCTTATGTATTGGAGGAGCGCCACTTGTATCTTATGCGAAGGATTATGTTATGGGTTATGTACCCATAGCATAATCCATAAAATAAAAGGTTAGTATTATTAAACTCTTCAACTACTCTCGTTTTCTTCTTTATAACCATAGGAACTCTTCCGTCTACATTATTTCTGATCACAATAGAATGTTTTGTTAAGCTATAAGTGATTTTCAAGTAATTATTTTTCATTTTTTCAAAGTATAAACTTATTTTTTGGACACTAACTTAAGTAAAAAAATAAAACTAATTTTTTTTTTTCAAGGTTTGCATGTGGAATTAACGTACCATATATATATATTACTCCATAGCGAAGGGTATAAACACTGGGAATGACAAATTTCAAGAAATTTAAATTGACTCATGTCTCGCCAACTTGCTTAAAAATCAAGGTGCTTTACTTGGCTTTCTTGGAAATTTATGCCATCAACGCAAGTTTCACCCTATCGTGCTTCGATGCCAAGCTAATGTTTATGTGCAAACATGGGAAATCAATAGCAGTAATATATCCTCGATAATGGAAACTAGCGCATGCCATTAGAATGTACATGCATTTCTCTATTGTTTTCGTCTACACATTGTTAGAAACATTGCCGGCATATGACTTCGAGCAGTTACTCGAGTCTACTCCATTTTTTAGATAGTTATGCTTGACTTGCTCAGATTGTTTATAGCTACCGAATATAAGCGTCGGTTTCCCTTCAAAAATTTTGCGAAGTTCAACTCGAACCAACACATCCTCGTACTTGACAATTGATATCTTTTATGTGCTTCAATGGTCCAAAAGACCTGATGCATAATACCATAGTTGAAAATTAAGGCCAAATCGTTGATTCGTCAATTGGATCCTAGTTTAAAGGAAAAACAAAAACAATAATGTTGTTTAGCATTTTATTACAGTCACAATATTAAATTCTATGTACTAATCACAAAGAGGACAAAAAAAATTCTTTAAATGCTAGACCTAATTTTTCCCCACTGTGACGTCAATTAACTCATGCCATAATGGATGGTTGCAATGTTGTGTCAAAATTTCTCTCTTCACCTGTTAGACTTTTAAAATCTTTTCATTAAAAAAAATCATTTATTTTTGAGTAATTTTAAGAATTTTCCAACGAAGTCAAACATGTAATTCATGCTAAATTATATACAAGCAAATTTATTTATAATTAACAAGATAGAGAAGACAATGTCACCATAATTTCATTGATCCGAAAGCATACAAACACAGTCGTTATTATTGGTTGACTTTTTAGTGAGTTAAATATACAAAGATTTGGAGGGCCATCAAAAATAGTTTTTGGCGATACTACTATGAGCTTATACTCGATCCTTCTACTAGTAAAAGGCTTGCCCCGTAAACAACTTAACTGATGTAAAACCTTCTCAACTATGATCAAATATTATCCCTCCACCGCGATAAAAGCCATTTGAAATTGTAGAATATAATTAAAATAATCATGTGATTTAGTTCGTAAAAATCCATTCGGTTGGTAAATACACTTGTGTCGTGGTGGAGAAATAGGGTTCCAAAAATTTTGAGTAATTATGTCGATAGTCACTGAAATTATTTTCTTACTGTAAGAGAGAATCAAGTTTTCAACTATTACACTAATGATTGCTAGTAAAAAAACTCAACATCAAATCCTACTATACGTCATTAAATGGCAATGTGTAACCAAACAATTTAATAAATTAGTGCAAGTCAACAAAATTGTGGAATTAGGATTGGAATTAAATACATTCGAATTAGTAAATGTAATGTGATTTTATTTTTTTGGTTCGATTTTTGGACTTAAAATCATATAGTAATAAACACATAATTTTCTTTCTAATAATATTTTTTATTGATTTGATGTAATAAATGTTGGAAAAAATGGTTTGGTGGCTGACTTTGGAGCTAAATTTGAATGAGACCTGGTTGTTCATTTTGGAATATGAAAGTTGATTTGTGTTCTCCTCCGTGAGTACATCGAAATTATGTATTTACTTGCCAAAAATGATGTTCGGGTGAATGAAAAATTGATGCTCAAAGTATGCCATATAAAATGAGTTTATATGTGAAAGAAAAATTAAAATAAATTTGTCTCACATAGGAAAATGAGGAAAACAAAAATCACTTTATATAGGATTGCACTTTGGAAGAGTGTAATCATGTGTAGCATAGAGGCTCTTTCCACATGCACGCACAAGGGGAGTGCAAATCACGGACCAAAATGAGGTTCGGACCTTGCACTCGTATGCGAGTGCGACCTGCGCACACGAATATCGGACCGGTTCACCAAAAATTGGCCCCTCAAGCTGGTGAAGTCATTATAGGCTTGAAACAATGTCATGAAAAATTTGACAATGTCATATTGGAATGTGGATTTAAAATCAACGAGTGTGACAAATGTGTCTACGTCAAAGACACTAAAAATGGTTATGTCATTTTATGTATTTACGTTGATGACATGCTTATTGTTGGTAGCAACGATAAAATGATCAAATCTACTAAAAATATGTTAAATTCAAGATTTGATATGAAAGATATGGGTTTAGTTAATGGCATACTTGGAATTAAAATTAACAGAACATCAGATGGAATCGTTCTAAGTCAGTCACATTATGTTGACAAAATTCTAGAAAATTCAGCAATGATGATGTTGAAATGGTTAGAACACCGATAGATACGAGTCAGCATCTATCTAAAAACAAAGGGGAGAGTGTATCTCAAGTAGAATACTCTAAAATTATTGGAAGTCTGATGTACTTAATGAGTTGTACAAGACCAGACATAGCCTACGCAGTTAGTAAATTGAGTAGATATACGAGTAACCCAGGATCTGATCACTGGAAGGGAATAATAAGAGTACTAAGCTACTTGAGATATACTCGTAATTTTGGACCGCACTATACAAGATATCCAGCGGTCATTGAAGAATATAGTGATGCTAATTGGATATCTGATATAAAAGACTCAAAATCCAGGAGTGGATTTGTGTTCACATTGACAGGTGCAGCTATATCTTGGAAATCCTCTAGACAAACAGTGATAGTCAGATCCACTACGGAATCTGAGTTTATAGCTCTAGATAAAAGTGGTGAAAAGGCTGAATGGTTACGCAACTTCTTAAAAGATATTCCAAGATGGTCAAAACATGTGCCGGCAATTTGCATATATTGTGATAGTCAATCAGTAATTTGAAGGGTACAGAGTAATATGTACAATGGTAAGTCTAGACATATATGTCGTAGACACAATACCATAAGGCAACTGGTCCCAACTGGAGTTATCACTATTGACTACGTAAAGTCAAAGTATAACATTGCGAATCCGCTAACCAAATGGTTAAATAGAGAGTTAGTTGGAAAATCATCGAGAGGAATGGGATTTAAGCCCTTGAATGGATAAGTTAATATAAAGGAAACCCAACCTAGTTGACTGAAAATCCCAAGATCTAGGTTCAAAGGGAAAACTTAACTATAAAGACTTGATAGAATCACTGTGGGGGATATTACCTCATGTCCATTCATATTATGCGACAGTGATGCCCGTAAATATGGAGGATAAGCAATAGGATTTTAATGATTCTTATGCGTCGAAAATCGAGCCAAGTAATGCGGGTTACTTGTAATAAAAAATCACATATGTGAGAGAGAAGTATGGCCGCTTCTAGGGGAATTGTGTGGGGGCGTAATTCTTAAGATCTCTCACAGAACCAGGCGTATGTTCATGGCCAAAACGAACATAATAATGAGAACTAAAATGTGTTAAGAAGAATCTTGTGTGGAGTATATCATCGTTTACATAAACGGTAGTACAGTTCAAAGACACGTCTACTGTTCAGCTAGTAAAGTAAATATACTTTCTCAAGGGAAGGTTCAAAGGGTAACACCTACCTATCCTATGCAGGTTTCAACCGTTGAAATATATTACCAAGTTATGTGTCACATTCATGAGTCGTTCCCAATTTTCATTCATGTGGAGGATTGTTGGAAAAATGGTTTGGTGGCTAACTAAATTTGAGTGGGAACCGGTTGTTCATTTTGGAATATGGAAGTTGATTTGTGTTCTTCTCCGTGAGTACATCGAAATCATGTATTTACTTGCCAAAAATGATGTTCGGGTGAATGAGAAATTGATGCTCAGAGCATGCCGTGTGAAAGGAGTTTATGTGGGAAAGAAAAATTAAAATAAACTTGTCACACATAGGAAAAAAAGAGCAAAAATCATTTTATATTGGATTGCACTTTGGAATGGTGTAATCATGTGTAGCATAGATGCTTTCTCCACGTGCGCGCGCAGGGGAGTGCAAATCAAGGACCGAAATGAGGTTTGGACCTTGATCTCGTATGTGAGCGCGACCTGCGCACATGAATGTCGGACCGGATTGACCAAAAATTGTCCCATCGACGGGCTTACGTTTTGGAATTTGTTTTGCTTTCTAGAACTGACTTTTGGGTTTTGAAACTCCAAAACGTCTAAAACCTCTTTAGTTATTATAAGTGAATTATGGAGATTTTGAGTGTTAAAAGTCTATATAATAGAACATTTTCCCACCAGTGCATACACACGAAATTTGCTCATGTTCTGCATACACACGAAACTCAGTTCTGCATTCTGCTTCTGTCTATCTAGCATACTGTTTTCCTTTCGATTTTCTTGTGGTGATATTGTTCAAATACTAGTTCAATTCGCCAGAGTAAAACCTGTTGTCTTCAGATTTTACTGGTTAACCGTTCTATCATGGGAAGCAGACGCTCAAACTATACCTCAAGCACGAAAGGTAAGGGGGCAAATCTGTTTCAAGGAAACTGTGTTCGTACGGGCCTCCATTTGAGAATTTTTCTTGTTGCAATTTCAGCCTCGTATTTTGTTATTTTACTGGAGTTAACTAAATTATTTTCTTATTTGTATTTCAGCCTAATAGTTGATCCACTTAAATATCTTAACAATAAATAATGTCATTTGATTACACTTTAGCACTTAATAGTGCCACATAAGATTAAATGAAAGAGGCCTTGCTGAACAGTGGGGAAAAAAAACTTCTTAAAAAAAATGAAATGTCGTATCCTATAATTTATTTTGACCACGTATCAAAGGTTAAAGATAAAAAAAATATAAATTAATAAATTTCACTCCTTTCTAATAAAACCCTTACTCAAGTTAAAAACTAAATTTTAAATGAAATTTAACAAAAAATATTAAATATATTATTAATATCACATGACATTTTATGAATTGACTACTTTGAACACAATCAATTTTTTCATTTAATAACATATTGTCAACTAATATTACATCACTCCATCTATCAACCACTTTTGTCAAAGTGGCATAGCACTATGTGATTAAATTAATTGTTAGCTTTTAATTAAATATTTATCAACTTTTTTAATTAAACCAAACAAGGTCTAAGCTTTTCTAAAAAATAATCCCTTTTTTAGTAAAGATTTTTTCAAACTCTTTTTTTTTTTAAACTCATTTTCGACTATAAATTCTCTCAATAAAATAATTTTGTACGTGAATTAAGCTTTTTCCTATTTTTTAGCTATACATTCTCTAAAAAAGTTATTTTTCATAAAATCTAATTTTTTTTACATCAAACATGCCCTAAATGTGATATCATGTTAGATAAAGGTACTAGATTTCTCGTCGCCACTTATTTTTTGAAAAATATGTCTCTGGCCTTTGATCAAAATCTGAGCTCAACGCACTGGTGATAGCGTGTTGAGAATAAAATACACGAATAAATTTAACATCCACGTCAGCACTCAGCATAACTCTTTCAAAAGCCCATAACAAAGGAAGTGAATGAAATCAAGACAACAATCATGATTGATTATCATCGTTTATAACAATATTCCTTACACTCATCATTTAATTGAACAGTTTAAAAAAAAATTCAACCAACCTTTTTTTGACAACGTGACAAATGTCATCTATAGTGTAAAAAGAAAGTGTACAAACAACATAATCCTCAAGATAACAATCATGATTGGTGTACGTTATCCTTACATCATTCCTTACATTTTGTCACATAACATCATTTAATTGAGCAGTTTAAAAACACAATTTTTTCAACCCATCGTTTTTTGACAACACATCAAATGTCATCCATAGTGTAAAGAGGGAGTATACAAACAGCATCAGGGGCGAAGCCATGAATATTATTCAGTGCGGGCACAATTCTTTTGATGCCTTCTTATCCTTTACGTGATCTAACAATTCTTTCTCGATTATCCTTATGATAAATATAGTTGTGCCCGCTTTGATTCTCCACTTTTTTAGAGCCACGATTTTGTCGGCAATATCATACCACTTCCGTCAACTACTTCTCATAGTTCTTGTCCTTGAAGATAAAACTCTATGCAAGTTTATCATGTGGTATAATTTTTTGTTATTGAACTTTTTCATTACGTGTACCATTTGTAGGTTGTCCATCTTGACTTAATTTATCTCTTTGTAATCAAGCAAATTTTATAAAAGCTTCAGAATCTCCATTTGTACACGAACTCCAAAACTAAAATATTCGTCTATGATTGCTATGCTCTAATATCAAATTGTTGAATTTAAATATTAAAGACAATTTAATTAATGAAAATTTGTGTAATATTTTGTTGCAAAAACACACTCTCTCACCAAACACCGATAACATGCCACCTCACTATCTACAACACTGTCAGTCCACTTTGCGGTAACTTCAGTCTCTCTATCACCTCCACTCAACCACTTTCCCCAAAGCTATCAATTCTCTATTTCTTTCTGCTCACACACCACTAACCCTCGTAACTCTCAATTTTCACACACTACATGTATGTATGTCTGCATGCATGCATGCAGTCTCTCTCTCTCTCTCTCCCCCCATTTAGATACACTCACAAGATATATATACTTAGCAAAGTCTGTGAATTGGACTTTCGAAGTTCTAGATGAATATGTTAAGGGCGGTGGAGGTAAATTAGTCAAAATAGTGATAATAAAGTAAATAAATCCTAACGCCAGCACCTTCAAGATTCTTCTTCAATGTTGATGATTTCTTCATTTCTATCAATTGTTGCTTTCCAGTATGTGGGCACCGAAAATTTAAAGGAAATGTGCCAAAGTTTAGTGCAGGCATGTGCCTGCATTGGACCCTTCATGGCTCCGCCCATGAACAGCATAATTCTCGAGATAACAATCATGCTTGATTTACATCATTTTTTACACACTACCACATATCATCATTTAATTGGACAATTTAAATAAAATAAAATAAAATAAAATTTCAACCAATCTTTTTTTGACAACACAACAAATGCCATCCATAGTGTAAGGAGTGAGTGTACAAACAACATAATCTTCAAGATGACAATCATGCTTGGTGTACATCATCTCTTACATCGTTCCTTACACTATTCCACACTACCACAGAGCTGATTAATGCCACCATAGATGAGTACAATCTCCTTTCAATGACAGGTTGTAGGCTTCTGAAACTTCCCATGTACCCACACTCTTCTCATGATCTTCCCGTTCCGGCGATTCACCGACTTCACACAGCAATATTCAAGCTCAAGCTACAAAGAAACTCGTGATGTCTTATATCAGCAATCAATGGAAATTGGAAAACAAAAGCGTAATAGAAAGTAATAATGCATTTAGTTAACAGAACCCAAGTGTAGTATTCAGACGGATTATCCTCAGAACCAAACTTACTTTGTATACTTAGATGCAATTTCATACAATACATACAAGTCACTTTCATAATAATAGCACTTCATGCAATAACTATGAACAGCTTTCCATGCAAATAGCTTTAGATCTTCCAGCAGGAAGATCTAAAAAAGAGCCGAACAAAATAGGAAAAAGGATTCATGTGGCCGATCTCAACTTTATTTGCGGGTGGGTGTGTGCACAGATAAAAGAACTTATAGTCCGTTTAAGTGGGTGGCAAATAAACAAGGATTACTTTTTACAGTATCACTGAACTTGAATTTTGAAATCAACAAATGCAAGGTTTCCCTGAAATAAGCAGTTATCAGAGGATTATGTTTACGAAGATTGTTAATACCTCAGTGAAGCCCGCAGCAGACATCAAATTTCTCACACTATTCAAGCAGAAGAAATAAGAACGTGTTCCATCTGACCGCAAGTACTCTCGATATCCCACTCTTTGTGCAGGCTCAAACCTAAGCATGGTCATATCGTAAAGACCTGATTTCATTACAGGGAAAGGATTTATCAGGTTTAGACAACAACAGAAAAGTTAGAAACTCTATGCAATTATAAGATTCTGACTCAATACAATCTATTTTATTTGGCTGTTACCATAATCCCTGAATAAAAGTAGACCACCCGGCTTTAAAATAGAGAAGCATTGGGTAATGGCTGTCGGCATCCTGTCAGGTGGTATGGCTGATAATGTGAAAACCTGCCATATAAAACATAGAAGACGATATTCAGATGTTTAAATTACAACAAAACCCTTTCAGAAAATCACAACATAAGATAGTAACAAACTGTGAAGTACCAAGGTAATGAAATCCACTCCACCAATGCAGCACTTGCTTTCCTCGGAGCAGGAAGGACTATTGATATCTATCTTACAGTTGTCTTCACCTAGATAAGCCTCAAAAAGGGTTAAAAAATTGAAACTCACTAGCTAGCATATTAAAGAAAAACGATTTTAAACACGAAATGCCAAAGAACAAGATGAATAACAAATTTTGACACCTGGGAAGCCTAGAAACTGCTTCTCCAAGAAACTTCCTCTACAAGTATTGCAGGCCAACCACATAGGAAATCCAAGGGTTGAAAAGTCACATTGGAATGAATAAAAACGATGCTTAGTAGAGATTGAGTTATCAGCATTAATGATCTCGTTAGCTCTCTCGAGAGCTTCAGTGCTGCAGTCACAGGCATACAAGATGGTGCTCTCTTTTTCACTGCATCACAGGAACAAAAATTCAATGAAACTAACAGGCAACTGAAAAGAAAATAGATGATGCAAAATATTGATTAGCAAAACTGCAAGTTTTTGAGAAAATCAGGATGTATCTTATTTCTCAAATTCGCAGAAACAAAAGAGAGAGACATAGTATTTACTGATTGAACAAGATATCACATTGTAAAGGAGAAATCCATATCAACAAGAGTAAAAAGCTTCCAAAAACTAAAGAATCTAATCTGTGCTTCCCAACACATACAAGTGGTAAATTCGCAGTTTTCATACATGCTGGATGAACTTGGACTATTGACTTCAATCGCTGCTCGTGGAATTTATACATCTTTAAGGAGAGGAAACAGTCTTTTTTAACTCTTCTTATCTGAGTTCTTGAGTTGAGTAAATAAGTAACTGACTAAAGTGAGCTATTGAATGAAGTACTTAGTTCTTGAGTTCTATCTTCACTCTTTAGCTTCCTATCAATCCTAGTAAAATGAACTTTTCTTCCTTATGTTGGAAAATGCAACTATTATATAATTAGTGACGCGGAGAATCCTATCTTATTCAAAGAAAAAGATTCTTGCATTCATAAGGGAAGATTGTCTACCATAAGGTTGGGAGAAGACAATGGAAATATCCATAGCCACTTCATATGATGGGCGCAATTAGTAGAAATCCACCTCCTTCGTTAGGGTGATTAGAAAAGACTTTGACTAATAACAATATATAGGCTTTTCTGCTGTTTGTCAAGTAGCTTTTTTTACCATATCTTTCTGTGGTCTGATTGGAGGGTATTAGAGAAATCTTCACGTAGCTGAATCAGGCTTACTTCTACGAGGTCTGCCTTTCAGCCGGCCAACGCGCTTTGCCAAGCATTACTCCAGTGGAAAGCAATTTCACACGGAAGCTATTGAATACTTTGATGCAATAGTTTATAATCATTTCGAGACCATATCTCATATTTGTTGATATGTTGATAGGGATCATGACTTTAATAAAACAAAGTAATTAGAAAGGTAGAAAAACATTTATCAAATATGTTTGACTCTCGATTATGAAACTATTTACGAAAAAGTCAAGATTCAATCCTCACTTCCATCCCAGTTCTTTAGCTAAATTGTTATTTTATTTTCCTTCCTGTTTCATACGGGCAAGGTCAAGTAGATTGTCCCAATTTTTAACAGCACCAATTGGGTCAGAACAGCAATTGAACTCCCAAATATTTATAATTAGATACTTTAGAGAAAATATGTCAAAGAAAATTTTCTTATTCCGAAGACTTAACCAGAATCGAAAGAACTGTTGCACAGTTTATAATGTATCTTAACATGGGATATAACAGTATGACAAATTAATTTTCCCAGTGGCTCTTTAAGTGAAGGAATAATCTGGTCACAAAGTACTCTACAATGTGTAAAATTAAAACTTAAAACTTGCATACGAAACTAAAAGAAACAAGCTCAAGCTTACCGTAGTATTGGTAGAGCTGTACTGCCGTTACCACAGCCCACCTCCAAAACCTTGGAATAATCCTTACAAGAAGCTAGTTCAGGAAATTCCTTCAATAAGTACCGTCTCTCCTGCATGCAAAAATAAATGTTAAAAGTTAAAACTGAAACAAGGAAAGAAAAAGAACTAAAATATGCATCAAAATAAAGTAAAAAGAAGAATTGCTATCAAGAAACTCAAAAACAAACATCAGATGCACATGCTAACCAATTCAGAACAAACAATAATCAAGTAAAACAAAAGCCAAAAAAAAAAATAAAAAAATCAAACTCTTACTATGGGCCAAGCTAGAGTAATTACACGGTTATGGAACAGTTTCTGAGGCATGAATGAAAGAAACGGTCAAAGCTCAAGAGTATGACAAAAGAAGAGCAAAGAAACCCAGTAGCTAGGCAATTTATGTAAGTATTCTTAAATAGTTGTAAAAAAAAGCCTCCTTGATGGTATAGCCTTATTAAAGCTTCATTTCAGATAGCTTCTGAAAAAGTTTCTCATAAATTCTACAAAAGTTTTAGATAAGTTTTTGGCTTATACTTTTACATGTCAGCCTGCATGCTGGAAGACTAGAAACACAAGAAACACATTTGGTTAACATATCAAATATTTGTTTGTACATTTGATAGTATAACCTTTTTCTCAGAACGTACTTTAATATTAAATTCAAGTACTCCTTGATGACTCGCGCTTATTGCAGTGAAACTCTTGAAGGTTAAGTCTAGTTGCATTCCTAAATTTTCTGTGAAATTATTTTACTTAAAACTTTTATCGTAGAAAGTGGAACCAACACCACATTTTCACTAACTACATACATACATACATACATATACTTGCATCCCTATTGTTTCAATAAAAACATATGTATATATGTATGTACGGACCATTAGTCAGCAGTTTCCACCATTATCTGACCCAGATTCTGCATCAAAAAGTGGGTTTTCTGTTGGAGAGATTTTCAAAAGAATGTCATTTAGACATTGGACATTGAATCAAAGATGAGAATACAAGTCAAGAAGCATTGGATCAAGACGGGATGAAGGATCTAATCTAAATTGTGGCAAGCTTGAATATCAAGCTAGTGCAGGCTAGTGCACTCGTGCTAGCATACTGCATGGCAGCGCACCGGCACTGCCTTCTTGGCAAAGTGCTGTCTTGCAGCACAGGTATGGTGCTGGCCGGTGCGCTGTTAAGCAACACCAATGGTGACTTTTAATCACTAACTGATCTTTAGGTGTTAATATTCAAATTCTTTCAATTTTCTTTGATTCCAATCCTAAAAGACGCATTCCAGTTCTCGCAACTTATTGAAAGGGTGTGACACGAATCTATATATAGATTCAAGTTTTCTTTGATCAAATAAGTGAAAAATTGCTAGAATTGTAGATTATTCCCTATACCTTCTACACTTTCTTGCATTCTTTTCAACTTCATTTTGTATAAATCCGAACTTTATATTATGCTATAACGGAATATGAAGCCTCTTGAATAAGTTTATCAAGTTCTTGGTGTTCCGGTTGTGTTCATTAAGCGCACTGACTCCGATAACATTCAAAGAGGTTCCATTTTCTTTTGGAGGTATATTTGGTGTCCCTTGTGTATTCATTATTGATGAGGGACAAATATTTTCTTAAGGGAAGCAATATAGTACCGTGGAAGTTTGTGTTTTCATTGTTGCAGAAGAATTCCCACCAACATTTTCCTCTATACACATATAACTTAGATACTAATGTGCAATGTGTAAAATAATCCCACAAAAGAAACAGATATCAAACCCTTATTGCTCACATTGCCTTCTACAAAACTATCCACCAAAAACATGAAGACCAGTACACACATGAAACTAATATAAATATCTACACTCAAGCTCAAAAGAAAAGAAAAATCAATTGAACACGATAAGCATTCACAAGAAAAGTGCCTTCACTAATTTTTATTTATCAAAAAAAAAAAAAAAGCCTTGTTTTCCTTATTCCCTTTACCTTAAAGAACTTGCCAGTGGAGTGACGAGCGTGAAACTTGTTCCATGCTTCAGAGTCTTGTACGTCGTCTTGATTTCCAGAATCAACTTTTGTGTAAGGGAGCAAGTGGTATTGAAGAGAGGGATCGTTTTCGACTTCTTGTCTCAATTCATTCCACTCGAAATCCTTAGAATAGTAATTTTCTGCTACCCAATTTCGTTTGCTCATAATTTAGGGGGTATTATGTACAAATATATTTATCCAATTTAGAGGTATCTCTATGGCTCTTCCTTTGCTGGGCAAGGCATCGGAATCATTAACCAACAGCTACAGTTGAAGCTTTTCTTTTCTTTTCTTTTTTTTTTTCGAGGGAAGAGGGGAGAAGATTCAGAGAATTTTTGGGCTTACGTTGGAACATATTTTTACGGAAAATCCAAATTTACTCAATTTTAGGGAAATTTACACAAAAAGCACTCCGAGGGAAAAAAAATTACTCATCCTTTAATAAAATAATTTTATAAGTGAATTAAGAATAAGTCGGTCCAATTAGTCCAATTCTATAGAGAATTGTGTCCAACCGAGTACAAATGAATATTTGAAAATTAAACCACTTCTTCTATCTTTAAATATGGAAACGAACTAGAATCAAACTGTTTAGTTACATTCAATTAAAAGAGATGCTAGAGTTACAGTGTATTTGACAGGGTTTGAAAATAGTGCGCCGAGTACCTCCAATAGGGGGGCGCCACCTGTTTCCAAACCCTGTCAAATACCATGTTTGAGTAGGGATCGGCTCGACCCATATGAACACGAGCTCCGGCTCGTTTGAAACGAGCCGAGCTTCGACTCGGCTCGTTACTCGTGGACCGAGCTCGCCTTGGCCCACGAGCTCGTGAGCTCGTCCAAAAATTATTATTATTATTTTTTTTAACTATACGACCTTTAAAAAAAAAAAAAAAAGCCGAGCCGGCTCGGCTCGCCTAGAGAGCGAGCCTGCTCGGCTCGGGCTCGTCTTTTTGACGAGCCCGAGCAGCTCGTGGCTCGTTTTTAACGAGCCGTGCCGACGAGCCGCTCGACTCGTTTGCCACCTCTAGAGCCGACGAGCCGCTCGACTCGTTTGCCACCTCTATGTTTGAGTATATTTTTCCTTCAATTAAATTCATGTTGAGTTTTCAAATTCACTAACTCAATGTAAATGAAGTGTCTAATTGGTTATATGTGACGTTTAATGATTTGATACATGAGACAATAAAAAATTACCACATTAATACATCAAATTCCTAATTGTCAAATGTATGTCACGTATAAAACAGATAGCATTACTCTTGTACAAACTTTAAGCTATAATTGTTTAACATTTAAATTCTACATAATTTATTCATTAAAATGATTCAACTTGATGCAAATGATTTGCACTTTCCAAGTTTAACTAAACACAAAAATTTACATTAAATGTTTAACTATTGGTTTGAATGAGTTCTTTCAAAACATGTTTTAATATCACTTCTATCTTCTTTATATTTTGAGGGACCATAAATATTAACTTTGAAATGCTCTCAAATTCTTATTAATCTAAAGCTTTATTTATGGACTGTGAAATTGAATGAATAATTTTGTCTGAGTTTATAAATAACGTCATATTAAATTGAATACGAATTTGGCGTAATACTATGTGAAATTTATCATAAGAAAAAAGTACTATGATTGGGGCACTGGCCAACGTCAAAAATAAAAACTAAAAATTTTGGGTTAAATTAATTTTTTTGGTTCTTGTTATTAGAACCAAGAATTGGATCGAAATCGACCAATTATCGATTAATACCTAGAAGCAATAAGAATTTGGGTAAAATCAAGTCGATCAGTCATAACCTGATTTTGATTTGGTCTAATGGTTCTGATAACTTTTGCCCACTCCTAAATTGTGGATACATAAAAATTTTCCTACTTTCTAATCACTTATTCTCAAAAAATCACTTTCCATGAAATTCTTCAAAAAATCTCTACTAAACGAGGAATAAAATTTTCTCTTCAAGAACGAAAAGTTAACTCTTTTTATTATTTCCCGAGTCATGCATTTTGATTTATGAATTCGTGCCAAAGCCACGTGTACTTGTCATATTTTTTGCATGTGTAGAAGTAAGTAAAACAAACGCGATTGTGTTATATGCACATAATTGTTTATATACATAATGTGGTGAAATATGATTGGTTCATAATTTCAAAAAAAAAAAAAATCTTCTCCGCTCATCATCTATATGTAAATCATTGTATAACTCCGTTATATACAAGTAACATTATTCAAACAAAAATGTATAATTCATGTACGATATACACACCAATCTCCTCCTGTGTTTTGTACAAGGTAAGAATGCAAAGTTATTTATAATCACACATTGTTTCATCAATTTTTTAACCGTTAAACTATAATTTTAACTACACATGTCAAAAGGTTCACAATTTTTATATACTTTTTAACAACATATTTTATCAACTTTTATCAACTGTGCTAACACTTTTATCTAAAACTGTCACACAATTCCTTAATAAATTGAACATAAACCAACCTCCTATACTCTTGTCAAGCTGGTAGAGCAAAACAATATGTGCGATTGCAAGGCATGATCTTGAACGCAATCATGCTACATGCACGCTATCTTTTACATTATTATTTATATTGTGCCACGTGGTAGCACACCGTTGAACAGTTTTCAAAAAAAAAAAAAAAAACACTTTACCCATCAACAGTTTTTTTGAAACACACGAGTGATGTCAAAAACAACGTACATAAAAAAAATGTATACTTAGCATTATTCTCCAAGATGAATCTACTTAAATGTCATCACTTCACCAACGTTCTCTTCCTTTACCACCTCTCCTATCCCCACATTGTCATTGGAACTTTTCGCTCTCATATATCCTTTTTGACCTACAATGCAAGCATCAACCCAAGCATCCACCAGCATAGCAACACCAAAGTTAATCCTCTACTTGAATATATTTATTTGATAATATCAAATCTACACAAATAAATAAGTAAATGTTATATCTAACTTCGATTATTGTTTGTCTCATTTTATTGTAAAAATGAATTTTAGAAAGTACATTGATGGAAAATGTGTTGCTAAAAAATAATGAAAAATTTTGAATTTACGTGTAATATTATTTTATTGAAAAATGTGCAGTTGAAAAGAATATATAGAAAAATGTATTTTAAAAATAATGAGGATCAAACAAGGCATTATGTTGCTCGTACGATGAGAAAAATCTTATGCAGGAACAACATTTCTATATGGCATTTGAATCTATTTGGTTTTTCGACTTTTAATATCCGTTTTACTGTTGAAAAAGAAAGAAAGAAAAAAACACTTCGACGGCACAAATGGCATATTTTTGATGCAGAGCTAATTTACCTGAATATTAAAGAAAGATTTATCAACTAGTTGGTTAGAAAAATCAATAATATAGTTCGATTTCCACAGTTATAGCGCAATCGAATTCTCTATAACTTTAATTGGAAAAGGGCTCTCATCTATAAACATGGTGATTTTGATTTAGCATTCTTTCACAGACCTTCACCTGATCTTCGAAGGACCCTCCGCATCTCGTCAGCCATTCCTTGGAGAAGAACAGGTTTTCGAATAAGACCATTCATGCCGGCTTGTAAGCATTTTTCCAATATACGATCCTCTGCACTTGCTGTCAGGGCTATGATTAAAGGCCAATTACGGCTGCGAAACTTGCGGATCCTCAAAGCAACTTCAAACCCGTCCATTTCTGGCATCTGAAGATCCAAAATGACAACCTGGAAAGAAGTCGCTGACGGCCCCAGAGCACTCAAACACTCAAAGCCAGATGAAACGGTAGTTACTTGGCAGCCTAGTTTCTCCAGCAGCTTTTTAGTAACCATTCTGTTTATATCATCATCATCAGCTAAAATTACTCTAAGGCCCCTGAGCTTTGAGTTGGAGATCTGTTGCTCGGAATTCCCAACTTCAAACATATGTCGTCTAAAAGAAGATTGTTTCTGGAATCTGAGAGTAAAACTCATACTGTGCACTCGTCCCTCTGAATTTGAGGACATCCAGATATTACCTTGCATCATCTGCAGAATTTTTAGCCCCACAACACGATCAGATTAAATAATAGTAGCAGCAAGTTTAGCTAAATTAGATTCAACTTGCATGGTAAGTTCATAAGAAAGGAACAAAGAAGCATCAATAAGTAAATAAAAGAAAAAGGAAAAGGAAATCAAAAGGCATCATATTTATAGATACTTCTGAACAATACAGAGAAGTAAAGTACGTTTGTGCAATACAATGATAAACTAGAAATCGAAGATTACCTGCCCCTACAGCAAAAGACTAGTACAGTTAAGACTGTACAAGAAGGATGTCAACGCTTGTATACTTCAGTCAATTACCCCAGGAAACATGGCTCGCGAAGTGCTGGGATTAACTAGGGCCTTACTTAAACACCGACATAATTGTTATTTGGGATGCAGTGTGTTTATCAAGTAGAACAATCCAAACACGATTCCTCACCATACATTTGCTATACCAGACTACCAGTTCTAATAACCTCTCCCTTTGCAGGGCAAAGAAGAGAAGAAAACTTAGGGTAAGCAAGAAGCTACTTCTAAAAATAAAAAGCTCTTTTAGAGGATAATTTCTCGAAAGTGTTTTGTGTGACTAGAAGAGCTCTAGAGGATGTCAGCCAAAGGTAACTTCCTCTAGATGCTCTTCTGCAAGAAGTAAAAGAAAAGACAAAAGTCTTGTCAAACGGGCTCTTAATGTCATGGAATGAAGTGGAGTTAGACCATGTGAAAGATCTCGTTGGGAATGTGATCTTATATCAATACCGCTTGCTTTCGTAATGCATGGTTGGATTCTTGAACAAGGCAAGACCTCTTTTGGATTCTAGGCCAGGACAAGTGCTCTTTTCTTGTCTTCGAATTTCTCAATTGTGGGATGGGAAGCTCAACCCATATGCATTTGGGGTTGGCTAGCATGTATAAGCCATCCTTTCGTTTAATGTTACGACACTTTAAATTCCTAATGCAAATACGATCACTTCTAAGAGAATATATCAGATCTGAGAAAATCCTTCAAAATAAATTATAATTTTTTTCCCTTAAAAGTATCTAAACTTGGTAAGTCTTCAATATAACATCTTTAAGGATCTTCATCACAAAAGTTACTACATGTCTTCTCTACTAGCACATGTACCACCTCAACAAATTATACTTCATCATAATTCCCTTGTTAATCTCCTTTAACATAAATGTGTATACGCGTTTCTTAATTTTTTCTAATCTTTTAAGAATCTCAAATCCAGTATCAAACTAATATCCACCTTAGCTGCCTTCAATTCTGTTTTCCTTTTAGCCTATTAGACTTCAAAAAGGAAAAAGAAAAAAATAAAAATAAAAAAAAATAACAGGAGGTAAGCAGAAATTTGGAAGAATCGGGTTCGCCACACCTGACAATCGTCTAGCGATTCAAGTGATGGCATATAGGTGCCCAACCCCAACACCCACCATTTTGTCAATCCTATTCTTGAGAACTCTCCTACAAAAGATTCCAGCATCCCAAGATAAAGTTGCATGAGCCTAATTAACCCAAGGATGTTGAAGCACTAAAATTCAAACATAATAAACATTAGAACTTCCCTTTAAATTCAGGATATAAGGACTCTTCCACGTTATTGCAAAAAACAATATAACATCAACCTGGTAAACCAAGAATAACCAAAGATTATGAGTTTTAAATGGTAACATTGGGCTCATGCAACGTTAGTTTGGCATTCAAGCAAGGTGTATGGATGATAGAATCCTTCTTGTGCAAACAAAGTTCAAAGTTCAAGAATTTGATAGCAAACTACTCTGCATCCCCACAACTGGACATTATGAAAACTAGCAAAGGAAATAAAAGCAATTCAGCAGCTTGAAAAAAGTAACCATTCCTCACGCCTACCCGTAAAATACGAAGCTAAATATCTATTTAGATCATGTGTTTGTCAAAGATCTAGTTAAGAAACATGCTAAAGGAGCTCATGTTTACACAAAAGGAAGTAAATAAGACGTTCAAAAATAACACATACACATTCCGCAAGATTTCGAAAAAGCAACCTATCTTATGTTCGTCAAGGGTTTAGATAATTAATTTTCTCAATGTGCTCATTTTTACTTGAGGAAGGGAAAAAGAATGTAAAAGATAACATATAAGCGCATTTAGCGATGAAGCTACTTTTCAAGACCAAAGCCAGCTTATTAAAATTAGATAACAAGATTGGTCTTGCAAAGTAGGAAAAATCTAGCTTTCATGAAAACAAGATACCTTATATCGTCATGCTTCTTAAAGCATATTCTGTTTCACAAGCTTAGAGATTCTTTCAGTTGAATTAAATCAAAGTTATTCATTTTTTGGGCTGTTGGGGAATGAAATTGAGCTTGGTAGAGTATATAATATAGTTCATGGATTGTCTTAATTTTAAAAGATATTTTTAAGAAGTACACAAAATTTATATAGTCCTATATAAGGTGCTTGATGAATCTTGGAAAATCTAAATTAATTAATCAGGAAGGGTAACAAGATGAAGGTTGATTCTTATGGTGCACTAGTACTATCCTAGAAATACTCAAAAAAGGAACTGGCCATTACCCTTTTTGCTCAAAGACAAAATATGATACCAATATAATTAGATAACCATATAGTCCACATTCCTTTTTACCCTTCCATACGAAAACCTCCTCGCAAGTGTGTTCAAGCACCTTTCACCGATAACCTTCACTCAATTTTAGGAACAATTTAACCCATGGCACACTCTAATTTTCACAGATCACCTTCATTAACCCCTCAACAAGCTTATGGGGAAAATATTTGGCATCAAGAGAAAGACTGGTGGGTTTTTCCCATCAACACAAGGAAAATTGAAAATAGATTTTTATTTTCAACACTAGATCATACATTAATAGGTATTTTGACAAGAACTAATATTTCCCTATGTGTAAATGAAGCTTTAATGGGTTTCAAATTGCATACATGCATAAAACTTATCATAGAGACAACAAAAATATGGCAAAAAGCGTCAATGGCCAACAATGTCATGCTGTAAAAAAACTCAACTAAATTAGCATCCAGGCAAGTAGAAGACAAACTAAGTTGGAAGGCACGTAGAATTCTGTGCATTAAATATTTGAACTATCTGGAGTTCTGATGAAATCCATGCTCACCCAGTAGCACTAATCTTACAGTTAACAATAACTGTGGAACTTTTGTTAACAAAAAATGAACTGATTAAAACCCAAGTAAAAGAAATTGATGAAAGGGTATTCAAAATCCTCACCTGCACAAGCTTTTTGCACATGCTGAAGCTGAGTCCCTGTTTAATTTCTTTGTTGTTTTTGCTCCTGCCAGCTAAATAATTTGTAGATGTCGAGCTTTCCAACTGTAAACTTTCACCATTAACTTCAATTTCAAATTTCATGCTCACGGACTCATCAGTAGTGCTTGGTCTTTTTGCTGCCCACAAATTGTCATTCCTGCCTTCAATTCCACCATCCTCAACAACCCGGAATATGACTGACCCTTTTCCATCACTGACATTCAGTAAATGTCCAACAATATGCAGTAAAACCTGAAATGTCCTCCTCTCATCACCCATTACCTCATTAGGCAAAGTATTAGGAAGATCTGTGGAGAAAGCAAATCCTTTGTAAACACACAAGCACTTAACAAGACACGAAGCTTCTCTGATCATTGAATGCAGCCGAAAGGGTCTCATCTCTAAAGGAAATCTTCCATCTTCTTTGGCAGATATCTCCATTGCATCATTTATTAAAGTCGAGAGAACATTACTGGTTTTAAGCACTGTGTCAACAATTATCCTCTGTTCGGAGCTCTTATTCTCGTCTTGAAATATGGCCATTAATCCTAATATTGAATGAAGTGGGCGCCTCATCCCATTGCTCATCACTCTTTGAAAAGCATCCCTAGCCTGGTTTGCCATCATTGCATTCATTTTAGCTTGCTGCAAAACCCGATTTTGCTCTTCCAGTTTCTCCCTCATTGACTGAGACTCCTCAAGAACTGCAGCATGGGACAGAGCAACAGCCACCTGATCAGCAACCACTTCTACTATCTGCATCTCGTTGAAGCTCCAAACTCTTTCACTTGCACTTGGAAGAACCAAAACTAATATGGCATAACGAGTATCAACAAACTCTGGTGTCCCACCTTTGAAATTCGAAGCACGAAGCATCGGCATCCTAATCGCTGCAACAGCACCCGTCTCAGTACTCCCATCACAGCTTGCAGCTCCCAAAACTGATTCTTGTCTCAAAAACCTCACTCCTTCGTTTTTTATAATCTCTAACACATCTGGATCATTTATGGAAATTGAACACATTGGCATCCTATGATGCTCCCTCGAAATTGCACTCAACTGATAGGTCAGGTCCATCTCCATTCCGTTCTCATTCAGCATCCACACTGCACAGTTTTGCAAATCCAAGGTTTTTGAAAGCTCAACAAGAGTTGTGTATAATATTGTGTCCTTATCAAGGGACTTCCTAATTTCTTGAGTAAGCATCCGTACATGCATGCTCGCCTCTTTCTGTTTCATCATCATGCCAACCTCTTGATCAAGTTCCAACACATTTTGCCTCAAGAAGAGTTCCCTAACTTTTATTTTGAGAAGAAGAGGGATCAGAGTCAGGAGGGTTATTGCAGTTGCACAAGAGACAAGGGCAGTCAAAATTTTTGCTACTGTAAGCGCCATCATCAACTGGAAAGAATGAGGACCGTAGTACGTCCAGCCATTGAGCAGATGAGTCAACCCACAGAGGACTATAAATGCAACAAATTGGAGAAGCACCCATTTGAATGGAACATTCGAGCAGCTAAGAAAGTAAAGCAACTCGATTGGAATTGAAAAATACGCAATTGCAATTAAAAAATCACTCACTTTCTGGCACTCAAGAATACGATTGAGACTCCAGAATCCATCGTCATCACAATTACAGTTGGAAAATTCATTATCAACTGCAGAAGCCCCGACAATAATCAAGGCAATCGACAATTGTAAAATTACCAGCTTTAACATTGCAGCCATGGAGACAACTTTTTTCTTAATCCATCAATGTATCAAATTCAATTTACAAAACTTCAATAAATTGAATTAAAATCCCCAAACCCCAATCTACCATAATTCCAGATCTAGCATACCTCCATTCCCCAAGATTCCAGTTACCCAGTTGACCAAAATCCCCAAATTTCTCATATATACTTTCATCAAAACTGCCTAACCATGTCTTATATCTTCCTCCATATCTAAACAAATACCTGCGCAATAGGCAAAATAAATATTAGAAAAATAACTTATATTTGTCTCCAAGACATTAACTTTCAAATCACAAGCACTATAATAGAACAGATCAAAACAAAATTCAAGACTCGCTCTAATCTAGATGCAGAGAGAGCTAAATTCTCGGTGAAGGGATAAGAGATTCATGAACCAAAGAAACACATCCAGATTTTTACTATGTTCTTTTTTTCCCCCCTCAATTCTTTCAAGAAAAGCTATCTTGAACCTTCTTGCTGTACCCAGCTCCCAAAAAGATTGGCAATGATTAATAACTTTCCACCAGGATGACAAATTGCATCATAATAATCGAACAGAACGATTCACTGTTCAAATCTTAATATAAATAATTACATCGACCAAAACAGCATCATAGAACAAGATTAGACCATTTTCCAAGATCAAAATGCTATCAACACACATGCAGAAAACAAAAATTAGTCAACTACAAAACATCAATGAATGAATGAAAATGATAACAGACAATTCCAAGAAGAAGAAGCCCTGAAAACAGCAGTTACTTTTCAGATTTTTTGACTCATCGCAGAAGTTGAAAAACGCATCCTCTCAGAACCCCATTTTTGTCAATAATCTATACTGTTATAAGACTTTGAGAGAGAGATGGAGAGTATATAAATATATAGAAAGTCGGGAAATTGACGCTACTGCTACAGAGTTACAGGCTACAAAAAGGTGTGAAGCAGAGAAAAATGGCGTTTTGAAGATGCTGCTGGGGTTGGAGGTGGGGTCTACTAAACTTTACGTGCAGAGAACCTGGACGTTTTGGTTGCGTCACACTCTCTTATTCATGCCCCTCTTTCAAAAAAGTGAACTTTACGATTTCTTCGATATTCATATTTAATCCCCGGTTTGGTAAATTCCATAGAGTTTGTTTGGGGGATTTTAATTGAATTAAAATTGAAAAATTAATTGTTATTGTTAATTTTTATTAAAAGTATGGATCCAATAACGATTATATTTTTAATTTTAATCTAATTAAAATCTCTCTCAAACAAGTCTATACACTTTTCCTTCCAGTCAATTAATTCTTATTTAATTTTGTTATATTATCTTTCTCGGTACATCCAAATAATTAGGAACATAAACTAAAATATTTTGGAGCTACAAATATAGTTATTAAATAGTTAGCACATCATAAAAATATTCCTCCTAAAGTAGCTATTGATACGAATAAGAGAACAATATTATAGATTGAGGAATACATACAGTTAAATTCAAATCAATGGATTGCATCTATCATTCTATCTGTACAAGTTATCATGCCGCATGTATAGGGTTGGTTGAGAAATCTTTGATAGATTGTCAACTATCAAAATTTAAATTAATGTTTGACAAAAAACACGGTTCAACCAGCTAATGCCCAATTCCATCATTTGGACGAATAAAAATCTATGATGTGAATACAAAAAACGATGATCATCATTTATTTCCTTAAAATTGTACTTCGTTTATGTTAGCAACTAAAGATTACGCCCCTTTTGACTCTTTTTTTTTTTTTTTGTGGAAGAAATATGTTTTGTAATATTAATTTTTTTAAATTGTGAGGTTAAAAAAAATGAGTTTACATGTAAAATTATTTTATGGAAGAATATGTAGTTAAAAATAATTTTTTAAAAAAAAATGAAGCCCAAACAGCAAATACGTGTAATAGCCACTATTTATTTAGTGCCATATTATCAATTCCTATCAGTAGAATTCGATAAAGTTACTTTAATTGAAATAAAATCAAAGTATAGTTATCTAATTGGGATCAACTTAAAATGGAGTATCCTAGTCAAATTAAAGTATAATTGCCCGATTAAAATTGAATTACAATTACTTAATTGACAATAAGTGAAAACGTAATTATCACAAATGGAATATACCAGAAAAAAATAACAATCCTCCTCCTCTTTTCAAACTTGAGATCGACTATGATTAAGTGCTTGAGTAGAATTGATTTTTGAAAAATCATTATCCTTCACACTCCTTTTCAACTATACATTCTTCAAAAAAATTATTTTTCACTTCTCCATAACTTTTTGCTACTTTTTAACCACTCTTTAAAATTACTTTCACACAAACACTAAAGAGTAGGTGTATCAAAATTTTCAATTTTAGGTTCAAGTCAGTATAGACGCTTTGTTCTCAATTCAAATCAAGTTAGACGGCAAATTGGGGTCTCCATAATCATAATTTTTTTCGTTTTGGAGGTTAGGGTTTTAGGTGAAATCAACCCCAAAATGAATAAATAAAAAATGGGTAATTAGAACAAAAAATCTCTATGTTTCAATGTTATTGTACAAAACGTCTTTACCTTACATTTATTAACATTTTCATCCATATTTTCACATTTCATTGAAAAGTATCATTCCGTCCATTTGCCATCAACTTCTTCTTCAATTGAACACGTGTACTCGGTTTTCTTTTTCAAATAGGAAGGATAACATTGTCTAACACATATTTTTTTTTTGGCCTTTCTTCCCTTAAGAAAAGCAAGTTCACCTTTCAAAACTCCCTTATTTCTTCACTTTCCTTTCTTAGTGCAGTCATCCTCTTCCCTTCATTCTATACATGGTTTATTGTGCCTGATAGTCAGAAAATTAAGATGAATTTTCGGGCTAGATCTGCTGGCAACTTCACATCCCAAATATAAATTTGCAGAGTTGCCAAGTAACGCGTACCAAAATTTTGGGAACAAATTTAGGCAGCTTAAATTCTGCACTCTAATTACACTGTCAAACATATTTGTCACTGTAATTAGCAGAATGAAAGGTTCAATCTTGATGTAATAGAGAGATTCGATGCACTCCGCTCCCCTCTCTCCACTCCGCTTCAGCATCGTCCATTTTGATCAAAAAATGTTTCACTCTATATGAACCACATATACAACAGGTCTCCAGAGGCAATAACACCCCTGAAAGAACAACGGGAGGGTACACAAAGCAGCTGTTTTTGGTGGTTGTACTGTTGGGTACAAGTCCATTGGTGGGGAAGTAGTTTGTGGTGACGGCGACGACGACGGCGGAGGAGGTGGGTGGTAGCGGTTGAGGGGTTTGGTGGTGGAGCTGGGAGTGGTGATAGCAAGAGCTCAGCCCACTTTTGTCGTTATTGGGCCCATAGTCGGACTTGATGAGAGGTCCAAGAGGCTGTTGCCTCAGGCCAGCTCTTTAGGGTGCCCAATTTTTTTTTTGTTTTTTTGCTTCCTTCTTTATTTTAAAAATTCATTGTCGTTTATACTTGTTCTCCTTCTTTGATTTCTCTAAACAATGATGTTTCTTCAACAATGATATCGTACATCACATAATTATTGTCCGGATTATGAATACTCATTTGATTGTGTAACACTCCCTTGATATATATATTTATGCGTCATTATACACATCTTTGTTGATCTGATCGTTTATTAACCCTAGTTTTATTTTTTTTAATGGCATGATTGATAGATTTTATATATTTAATTGATTACGGTATAGTTTTGTTTCTAAATTTAATTACATTTTTTCAACATTATGTTGATTGGATAATTGATTTGTGTGTGGGGTTGAATTTATTTTCTCGATTTATAATCCGTTATTAATTAATGTGAATTTTTGCCTTCTATGGAGTAATTGGGTGCAATATATGATTAAATATGATATGATTTAATTTTTATTTTATTTTATTGTTACATTATGAAAATATTTATGACCTTCGATAATATATCGTTATTGTTGTTGCAATAACAATTTTTTTCATCTAAATGCTGTGAGCCTTGTGCAAAGTGAGAAAGTGTGTAAAATTTAATCATTTTTTCAAATAAGAAGTTTATTTCCTATTTTATGTGAAGTTGAATTTATTATAAGTATGAAGTGTATTTACCATCCACATTTAATGGAAGAAAATCTTCTCCCACTATAGCTAAGTTAGAAACATTGATAATCATTGATTATTTTTATTTTTTTCATTTTCTGTTAATAGATTATTTGGACATTTTTTTCCCACAAGTTTGGCTTTATAGATTTCTTATAACCATATTATAGAATAAAAACAAAAATCTTGGTTTGATTTTATACTTGTGGAATGAAATATTTAGGAAAGTAGTTAAATGTCAAATAAGTAAATCAAATACCATATTGATTACAGTTGTATCGGCAGAAAGAAGTTTCTCCAACTTAAAATTAATCAAGATTTATTTTCGATCAACTTTGTCACAGCAAAGATTGAATGAATTGACCATGTTATCTATTAAAAAGAAATGGTTGAATAACTCGACTATTCAGAATTGATTAATATTTTTTGTCTCTAAGATTGAAAAATGAGTTGTATTTAAATGATAGTTAAAATATTTTCGCATTGTTATTTGATTGTAATATTTTTTTTTTTTAATATTTCATTTTGTTATTTTATGGTTGATTTTAAGTTAACAAATTTAGTTTCATAAAACTTTTATAAATGAAAAAAAATTGATTACTTCCTACGATTTAGGAACTCAAATTCTAAAATTCGCCTCAAATCCCGCGAAACACAAGTACAACCCTGATTGGGCTCCATCGCAGAGAATGGGGGTGTAGGATTGGCTTATATTTATTATTTTTCCATTTTTTCCCTCAATTTTACTAAGAAGATAATATCTTTTGTACTTTGATTTAATCAAATCGTTTTATTTTGATTTGCTCACAAATATAGTAACTCACCTCAATTTGGCACAATCAGGTTATCCAGCTGATTCAATCTAACATGATATGTGACCCCAAACATTAATTTCATGTTTGATCCCCATGTTTTCAAAAACTCTTTTTTTTTTTTTTTCAAAATTTATTTTCATTCACAAATTCTCTCATAAAATAAATTTACACAAACTCAATGTTTTTTAAATACACATTTTTCAACAAAATACTATTACAAAATATATTTTGTCCAAAAATAGGGATCAAAAAAGGGCTAAAACTAATGAATGACTGATGTGATGTGTATGTCTGCGTCACAAAGTAACACGCATTATCAATCTTGAAAAGAAAAAAAAAAAAAGTCTTTTTTAAAAAAATGCATGTGTACTAAAAGTATGTATTCAAACGTCAACCATCCATTAAGTTTTGAATGTCCAGGATTATCAGTTATGTTAATTAAACTAGCAACAATTGACAGAACAATTAGTTTTATATGCAAATCGAAATTGGATGACTTGATTGTACCAAATTGAAGATGAATGATCAAATTTGCATGAAAATGGAGGTTGATGACCCAATTGCTCATATACAACTCTATCCAAAGTTAGATAACCCCCTAGTCCACATTAACCCATGTAAAATCCAAGTTTATTGGTTTGTAACTTTTCTTTTCTTTTTCTTCGACGACTCCTTAAAATTTTGTTTTCTATTTTTCATTCTTACGAGTAGTCAGACTTGATTGCTACCAAAAATAAATAAATAAATAATCTTATGTTAATTAAACTAGCGACAATTGACAAAGCGACCAGATTTGTATGCAAATCAAAATTGGATGACTTGATTGTACCAAATTGAAGATGAATGATCAAATTTGCATGAACATGGAGGTTGATGACCTAATTGCTCATATATAACTCCATCCAAAGTTAGATAACCCACTCGTCCACATTATCCCGTGTAAAATTCAAGTTTATTGGTTTGTAACTTTTCTTTTCTTTTCTTTTCTTTTCCTTTAATGACTCCTTAAAATTTTGTTTTTTATTATTCAAAATTAACCAAAAATGGTTCTCACAAGTCATTGGACTTGATTGCTCCCAAAAAAAAAAAAAAAAAAAAACCTTAAATCCTTTTTGGTGGAGATTAAAATCAATTTTTATTTTTTTTGTAAATTTTGATAAAAATGATAAAATCGTGATTGAAAAGTTGTGAGGCCCATAAAATATGTGATTAAAATTAATTATTGATTTCAACTTAGATAAAAATCCAAATTTTAATCAATGTCAAATTGGAGCTTATAAATGCGTCACTTCAGGATTTTAATCAATGTCAAATTGGAGCTTATAAATGCGTCACTTCACATTAGTTTAACCGCAAAGCCTTATTTTATAAAGCCCCGAACAAAAGTAATTTACATTTGTAGGACTAAACTGTTCTTATCCCTAATTGCAAGTCCTTTTCAAGTGGCCATGTTTAGGTACCTTGTCAAAGTTGCTTCAAGGCCTTCGAGAGAGAGAGTGCCAAGTCTTCTCTTTCTTGAATAACTTTTCCTCCCACTTGTTAATTAACATTTTACATGTTTGGGAATATTTTTGGCTAAACTTAAAAAACTTGCTTAATAGAAAAAAATTTCAGTTACACGTGCACTCAATAAAACAATTTTGTATGTGGACCCATAACTTTTTTGTACTTTTCAACCACACATTAAAAAAATAATAATAATAATAAATAAATAAATAAAAATCACTTCCCACAAAATGTATTCTACAAAATCTACATAAAATAGACCCTAAGTAAATAATTAAAATTCTAGAATGATCAACCTTTTTGTTGGTGAAACTTAAAATTAAAGTTACTTCATCCAAAAATAGCATTTGCATTATTATCAAAATAAGTCACATTTTCTACTTATAAGCAAGAAAAAAATAACATATCCAAACACATTTAGAAACAACTATTTACTTACTTTAAAACACTTCACAACTTTAAGTACCCGCTCTCCTCTGATGTCACACGTAATAAACAAGAAAGAAAGACTGAAAATCGAAAGTAACAAAATGGAATGGAATTACACCAATGAGAAATCACCCATAGCAATCAGCAAATCAGTATGTACTAGGTTGTGTATCGAACAAATACATGTGGTTCTTGTGATACTAAGTTAACTCAAGTGGGATTTTTACAACAGAAACGAGTAATTAAGAATTCTAGAGGCACGTTTTGGAACATTGAAAACCAGAATTTCAGGATCGTATTAAATAATGCTACCCTAAATCCTTGTAGAAGTTAGCTAGGGGATTCACCCTCGACTGTTTCTTTGGTTGATGCCTGAACATGGGAGTTTTTGAATTCCTCGAACTGCAAAAAGAATTTATGGAAAGATGAGGAAAAGCGATTACCTCGCAAGATATTCAGAAACAATGGAAGCACAAAATATTATCTTAATCTATGATTTTAAAAGTTCTATACAATGCCCTCGACATTCAAGTTCGATAGCTTGTGTTTATTTGCACAACAGAAATTTGTCAGAAACCTTCCATGAGTCTTCAATTTGGATGTGACTTACATGCGACATCACTACCATATCTTCATAACGGTCCATTAGTCCTCCAAGAGACCCCAAAAGAAATAAATACATAGAAATGGACAAACTTATAAAGAAATTCAAGCAAGGCGAATAACTTCAGATTCTCACTGATCTGTTAACTGAAACTTCATCTGATTTTGGCAACTTGAATGAGAAGTAGAAAACTAATAGGTATTTCCCTTTGTGAAAACAAATTTATTTGAACAGAAAGATTAGTTTTTTTTTTTTTTAACAAAAAAAAGACCATTCTAATGGACTAAAAGTAACAAAGCCCGACTATGTTAAGGAACTTCCAAGAGTAGAAAATTATGCCTTAACCAACTAGTGTGATGGATTCTCAAGTAGCATTTTGGGTGCATTAAAATTATAGGCCAAAAGAAAGAAAATTACTCTTGACTCTTACAAGCTGCAACAAATAACCGCAGCAGAAAAATAAACAAATTAAGTCATACCTCCTGGCATTTTTCTTGGTGCGCAGCTAAAAGCTCATTGTGTCGTATCTGTAATTCAGACATTTCCGCTTGCAACTTTTCGTAGTCAGACAGACTCGGACCACCTAATTTTTGTTGGATGAACCTGTCGACACAGAAATATTAGTAGGTGTTCATTATATAATTATTGCTTCAACAAAATTATTTTAAGTGAGAGTATATGTCACGAAAGATGCATATATGTCACCAACAGGTGTAAGACAACTAAGAAACGGAATGGATGAGGAGGCAACTCTTTCCCCTGGTCACATCGAAATGCCATAGGTTCTTTCTTGCTTTTTGGAATCCAAATTACCAACATCACATGAAACACATTTGAATCTTAAAACTACACCTGGACTAATCTTATCTTTTCAGGCATTTTTGCAACATATTGATACTAGAAAAACAAGAAAAAACAATGATTTTGGGTTGCTTGTGATATACTCACTCAACAGCTGAGGAAGGCTTGTCGTTCTGTTCGTATAGAGCAACGAGCACTACAATGAAGAGAACATTTTTATCAAGGGGAACACATTGAGAAAAAGAAGTTGTAATAACTACACTAATTTAAATCAAAATAAAGGTTAAAATAATTGCAACCTTTTGTCAGAGCATCAAGAACTCCACTGGATTCTAAGTACTTTCTAAACGCTTCCTTCTTGGCTTCCTTTTCCTGCCAAAAACTTAAGTGATGAAAACAACATGGGAAATTTTGAAAATGGAAAGAAAGAAAGAATCGTGTTTGCATATCAAGGACAGAATACAGAAGAGAAAGAGAAATGAAAAATTAGCGATCAAGTTAATTTAGATCAAGTGCCAATTGAATGCGTCATATTTAGATAATACTTGAATCTCTGTTATATACTGCTCTCATAGTGTGTGCAAGCATATTGGATCACTAGACAGTGAGGATCACTGTCTCCTCACTGTCTTAGCAAAATATCACCATGAGTTTTCATCTATGGATCAAATGATTGGCATGCAACAAAACTAAGAAACTAACCCTTAAAGAATGAATCCATCTTAATGCATACTCCTATGAGTCATCTCATCAGGGTAATTGCCAACGTATTAAATTTAGTAAATAAAAGACACGCTACATTTAAGTAGATATAGGATTACTTGTCTATATTTCACAAGTTGCGAGGATCTCAGTAAAGTTCCAAATTTTACGAGTTGATTTAGCCCATCTCCCACCCGAAAAAAAAAGGAATAAGATTTCTGGAGACCACCTTTAGTGATGTCATCTAAATAATAATCAAACTGGAGATTCACCTGTGGAGTGTGTTGAGGCTGCCAAGTCATATAAAACCCAAACCAACATGTTGTTTTGACAAAGGACAAACACTTACTTTTTGACATTCATCTAGTTGACATAATCGAGTTGGTTACTGACAAATTCCTTATCAAAATTAATTCTCACAAATGTGCTAAAATGTTTCGGCAAAAATTACTACCAACATATGAAAAATTTATACAAGGCGTTTTAACTATTTCTAACTTTAGGGTAATACTTGTAACATTTGCCACTGAAAACCTGCATTAAGTAGGTACTCAGTAATAGGGCTAGCACATTTAAATATTTTCGATGATGTGTAACAATGTAAACTAAGCAAATTTCAAGAGAACAAATATATCATAATCAACAGCAAATTTAGGATTGATGCACCTGGCCAAAGTGAAGAATGCCTACATAGCATTTGATTCTCCACCCTCAATAAAATATTAACTACATGATTCAAAAGTTCCAAGTTAAGGTGAACACCCCCTGTCTCCTTATAGAATATATAAAATGAAGAACAAATAATGTTAAAGGACAAAGTATTCCATAAAAATCAATTCCATTTTTCATTTTATTCCAAATCTATCGATATCAAAAATGCGTCCTATAAACTATTGTATAGACATGCCTTTTTCCTTGAATGCAGTGAAATTTAATCATTATTTTAACGACAAAAGGCAAACTCAGTAACAAAAAAATAAAAGGATAAAATTTTCCATTTTGTTTCTGAAAAACTAAAGAGAAATTTCCAATTTATGTTCCCTACGTAAATGGTTGTAGATACAAAACCCAAAATTCTGCAACAAATACTGAAATACCATGTATCGATACTTTTAAGCCCTTAGCACAACAACTAAAATGGAACCCAGATGCCTTATACTTCAGCTACCGCAAGACAAAGAGAACATACTAAAGCCTTATCCAAAGCATAATCCACAGAATCCAGGCAACAAGAAATGTGCCCATAAGAATATATTGAATCAAATAAATAAAACCGCAAACACGCGATGTAAAATTTAAGATTCAATAAATTTTGCTCCGAATGATCCCATTCACAAAATGATATCCGTCTTTTCATACGCTAACAATACTTCTCCCTCCTCAAAATCATAACATTCTGTAAAAATAAAAGTTGAAACTTGAATAGATGATTTAAATAAATACATCTGTATCCATCTTGATCTATAATGCTGCAGACTTCGATTTATAGCAATCAACTAAATTGAGATCAATTGGTTAGGAGGGACCGTAACTTACCATCTTCTTCCAATTGCACTTGTGACTTCAATTCGCAGCAATCGATACTGGACGAGACCCTCTATGTGTGAGAGGAGGGGAGGGGGAGAGAGAGATTGGTATAAATATGTTATCTTTTGGTAATTTTCATATATAAACTATTGCAAAATCGTTGAATTGGCAATTTTTTTTAAAATGACCTAATGGCTAATTAGTACATGTATAACATCTTCCAAAAACTCTTTAAAATAAAAAATAAAAAAATATCTCGATCATAACAAAAAGTATATTTAAATTTAAAGAATAATATTTTTATACAATTGCAGCATCGATCCCAAACCTTTCATTTTGTTGTAGATTACATCCAAACCTTTATTTATTTTTATTTTATTATTTATTTATTTTAGTGACAAATAACATGCCATAAAAATAATTTAGTGATTGGATTATTATAACAAATCGAATCAGAATGTTATCTGATCGGATAGTTATCGACGATAAGAATGTGATGGCTGTGAAAAGATTGAAAATTTTGAAGATTTTTTTTTTTTTTTTTTTGATAACTTGTTTTTGACAATTTTACCCATCAATTAAGTTGTTATTTGAATCAAAATTTTGTTTCAACGTTGACTGACGGTTTTATGGATGGAATGCGTGAAATGAACCAACGTTGTAATTATATGNACAACAAATGAAAGGTTTGGGACGGTGCTGCAATTTGTTCGAGTCAAAATTACTGTAGCAACGTTGACTGACGATTTTTTGGACGGAATTCAAGGTTTGGGACCGACGCTGCAATTACATATAAATGTTTGGAACCTCGGCCGCAAAAATTAAAAGTTTTGGTGTAATCTACAACAAAATGAAAAGTTTGGAACCGCCACTGCAATTTTTCCAGAAATTGAGATTATAAAAGAATATAAGATAAAATTGCGTATTTTGTTATAACGATAGACAATTCGAATGAAAGTCACATATTAATCAATATATAGATTTCTAGAGTAGGTACGACTATTTTATTTCTAGAGTAAGTCCGACTATTTTTTAAGTGTTTCAATATGATTAATAGCCATCAATAATTTTGTATCATTTTACATTAACTTCAACCCTCTCCGTATTGTTCATGTAGTTTAGTTTCTAAATATTTCAGATTGAAACGGTAAAAAAATCGGTTCACTTTTTTTTTGACAAACACTACAAAAAAAATATTAAGCTATATACGCATAAATGCTGCTTACAATGAGGATCGGAAGACACTATTTTGATAAATAAAGATCGTTTCCTTTGCAAGAACATGTGCTACACCATTCCATTTTCCTTATTGACAATGCTACTTCCTTCTTTCCATGCACTAATATCTATCATGTTTTCCATTATACAAAACTTTAGATTTTAAAAATTTTTGCGACTCTTATCATATGTTTGGCAAGTGTTTATAAATCGTAAGAAAAGTGTCAAATCAATTTTTATTCAAATATTTCGCGACACTCACAATTACTACTCTCTTATCCACAACTCATTTCTATCTGTTTATAAACACTTCTCAAACAAAGAATATTGTGATTGGCTCTTATTTTGAAGTTACCTATTGATCAAATACGACCTTTAATGTATGTTTTTGTCCCAGAAGCTAAAGGGAAACTAGGCCACAATTTTCACTCACTATAAGGATTCCACTTTGAAGCTCTCATTATGGGCGCCATATGCTCAATTTTCCATATTTTACACCTTTCTCAATTTCATTTGTAACTAACTCTTTCGACCATTTAATCTTACAAACTAGGGAGGACCATGTCAAAATATTCGTTTTACTTAAGTCTACATTATATGTTTCTCATAAAAGTTACATTAGTGTTTATTTCATCTTTATATTCTTTATCCTTTATGGTTTATTTAATCTACTTCGGCTAAATAATGTCATTCATCATTAGTGGTGATCATCACCAATCTAGATGGCAACTATCCCCCTAATTCATTGTCCATTGAATTAATGCATTACAACTCTATAGGACAATGAATTAGGGCGCCTAAGGGGTCAACTGTCACCTAAACTAGTGATGATTACCACTACTGATGAATATAATTACAGACTTAAGGTTAGAGACTAGAGGAAGCCATTCAAAAAAAAATTCCAACTTTTTCCTCCTATGATATCTATCTACGATTCCCTCATCTTTTACTTTGGGTTTCATTTAACGTTAATAATTTAGCTTGCTCTTATTTATCTGATAATTAGCTGCACGTGTTTATGTTAATATGGCCAATGAGTTAAATAAAATCTCAACGTGCAACCACCCTTGGTTGGATATTGGGTTCCTACCTTCCCCCACCTAAATGCATTTCCGAAATCCAGTATTTCAGTTTGACCAAAACTCGAAGTCCCAAAACTCCTAACACAACCTCATAAGAAAAAGCTAGGTTGACTCCTAGTTTGGGAATTCAGACTGTGTTTTGTTTTCCATCCTTCATGCGAAACCATCCACCCTATAAGACGTGCACATGGGTGCCTTGAGGAGACCAATGTAGAGACGCTCATCAAACGGAAAATCAACAATCACCATCTTGAATGCATCTTTTGTTGCATAGGGTAACCCAGTCCTCGGATCGCGATAACTGCATTACACCACAATACAGTAACACTATTAGAAATAAAATGAAAAAATCTATATGTACCGGGGGGGTTGACAACCCCCNGGGCATGTCATGAGATGCCTATAAATAACCACAGGGGAGAAAAGGTATTCTTCTTGAAACCCGAACTATTCGAATTCCACTATAATCTCTTTCTATCCTCTAAAACCGAGTACTAATTCTCACGCCGGAGATATAACGGGGGAGAAAGTTTCAACCTCATTTTGCAGGTAGCAAACACCGATCGGAGCAGCCGGAACACCATTCACGTCAAGGAGACCATCGAAATCTACCTCACTACAATTTCATGTAGTTTTTAGTTAGCAGTCAAATAAAATGGTTTACAATGAATTAGTACTATAATGTCGTGTCATCTTCAATGTACTTCATCCATATGGCTCTTCAGGAGCAATTAAGAGTTGCAAATGACACTGAAGTATATTGTAACAGTTCACTGCAGGTAATTAGGGCCTTCGGAGGGAAAGGAAGCCCCTTGACTAGAATATTTATATATTATAACATTAAAAGTTGAAGTCTGCACAATCCTATTTGATGAAATATTTACTATGGTGGTAAAATAAATGTATTTTTTTCTAGGTAATATTTCAATTGCTCTCATATTCACAGAGATGGAAATTATGTTGCCTACTAAATCGTTTAACAAACATTTCTCGAACAGGTTTTACTGAAAGAAGATACTATTTTTCTCAAAATGGAAGACGCCAAAGAGTAGTTAAAAGCCCCTTCAGAAGAAAGAAAATCTTCAATATCTAAAACTCTAGCCAGACTTGGCTACATTTGGAAACTAGGCTAAAAAAATATAACATTTCCACAAATGTAGGACTTCTATGAATTGGGCATTAAGGTTTGTAGCGCAGCACATGCAAAGGTTAATATGCTCTGTAGTATAAGGTCACTTCATAACTACTAATTTTGGCATAAATAATTTGACCAATATTCTTCAAATTGAAAATCTAATTGCTCCAGTTTACTGTCCATAGCTCTCGTACAATACTTTATAATGAAACAATCTTAACAGATAACTCCATCTTCCGTATAGTTCATAGACTTTTAAAAACAAGTAAATATACAAATATTGATCTCATAAAGCAATTGAGAAATCAAACAAGCTTTATCTCTTGCTCAGTTACTATTTTCGCACATTCATTGTATTCAATTAAAAAGAAAAAAATTCCTGGGTAACGGCCATATTCTCAGGAAATCCGTTCCCAGAAATTTTAGTCCTAAAGTTTTTAAGCTTATTTTCTTTAGAATCTAGTTTCTAATACCCATATTTTACAATTATGGCCTCAGTGATCACCAATGAACGAACTTAAACATGTTGAATTCAGCCCACGTACAATTTTTAATATTCAATTCACAAGTCTTACCATATATTCAAAAAATTCAGAAAATTAAAATGCATACTGATGTACCATTTTTATGCTCCAATTCACTCCTCAGCTTCTCAAAGGCAATCTTGACAGTGGATCACGCTACCCATCTTCCCTCCAAAACACATACGTTGTGGGCAACACACATAAATGCACAGATATGAAAATCTGTACGCATCTATACGTATATATGAAGGAGAAATTTTCGAAAGTGAGATATAATTCTAGATCTCTGATAAAAAAAAAAATGGCAAGGATATGATGAGTGCATGCAAAAGCAGACTGATTACTCTATTTGTTTTCCCTCTCCTTGGTTCGGGTAATTTCATTGTATGGAATCAATATTGTTTTGGGGGTGTCCCTGTAACTTCGGATCAATTCTCTCTTTCTCGCTTCGAATTGTCGGGCACTCGTGGCTAAGAATTCACACTCTCTCCTATATTGCTCAGTTTCTCTTTCATGGGGTGGGGTGGTTTCTTTCCGTTATGGTGGATTTTAATTTACCGCCACGTTTTTTTACAACGGCGTTTAGCCCTCTCAAATTTTGAAATTTGACAATTACAACCCCGTAAAATACAAAAATGCTAATGGCAAAGGGGTTATATTGCTACCGCCTTTTTTTTTCCCACCACTTTTTAATTCAATCTTCAATTTTTACTTAACCTCCGTTTGGTTTAGCTAAAAATAATTTTTTTAATAAAATTTGATTAAATATACAGTTAAAAAGTTGTGAATCTTATGAAATATATTATTAAAAATTAGCTCATGTTTGATGTCCATTACTTGAAAAAATAAATGTTTTGAATAATGGTTATTAAGAGAAAGTGTGGTTAAAAAATAACGAAAAATTTTAGGTTTACGTATAAAATATTTTATTCTATAAATGTGTGGTTAAAAATAAGTATATATAAATAAATAAATAAAAGTATTCAAATAATGATGGTCAAATGGGGCTTAATTTGAGGAAAAAAATGAATTTTAAAAAATGGTGGTCAAGCATGGACTTATATTCATACTTGTGTTTCCATCTTTTTTTTTTGTCATATTCTTACCCTCCATTTTCCATTATGAGTCATTCTATGGTAGCGCCCACCAATAGGGGGTGACATTTGGCCATTATGTCACCCCCTATGTCGAGAGTTATGTTCTTCTAGTAAAATTCTTCAATTATTAACCACGATAGGTTGTTAGCTTGCTTTAAAATGAGAGTCAAATATTTTATTGCTCTCGTATATTATATTTTCTTAATTAAAATTATGATTATAATTTTTCTCCTTCTAATGAAATTTTTGGACATAAATTATTGTGTACAAAATGTGTTAATTAATAGAAGGTTGAAGATAAAAATACTACGAAAAAATTGGAAGATAAATACGATAATGAGCAAAATATTGAAGAATTTTAGTGCAATTAAAAAATGGTTAAAAAAAAAACAAATGTGGTACTAATATATCTTTGTTTTCTTTTGTTCTTTCACTTTAGATTAATGGAGTTTACCAATGGGACGAAGGAAAAGATCTCTGGTTCAGTGAGATAGATATAAATATTACACTTATTTTGGTCATCAAATTTGAGCTTTTGGAAGTGCTTATATTGTTTACACACTAATTTTGCTTATTTTATGATAGGTTTGGAAGAAAATTCGAATTGAACAACTTTTGATGAAATTGGATTGGAACTTTATAAAATTGAGGAATTGGGGACCAAAATAATCAAGTATTGAAATTGAGGACTCGTCGTGCAAATAAAAGACTTGGGGGTGAACAAGAAATTGATGTGACTATAGTGCATGACAGTAGAAGAAATTTCAGTTTTTGTTAGTTTTCTAATTATGCTCAAATTCTATATATAGTTTTCATTATTTTTTGTATGGGACACACAATTTTATAAAGAAATACACAATTATAGGTAGAAAAACATATAATAATTTAAGATCAAAGAGCGAAAAGTTAAGATTTGTAATATTTTGAAATTGGAGAAAAAGATTCTTGATGCAAGATTCAATTTATTTTATTCATCAAATTTTCAAAATCCGTGATGAACTCTATTTCTTTGTTTTTTTTTTTTTCATTAGTATGAGTAGTTAAATCTATAGTTATGGCAAAAAAATGTAATATTTGGATACCGTTGGAAAGCCCACAATGTCCTCTTCAATTATCACCAAAAATCTTCCCATAACTCCAAGGGATGCGTCCAAAAGAATAAATTATTGTCTATTGTGTAGGATCAAAGTGGAAATGAAGCTATTGAAACACATTCGAGCATTGCTTGCAGTGCAGTATTCAATGCAAATGCTGATAAATTGGAACCATCACATTCCTTCATAATTGATCTTGGAAGGAATGAAGAAGTAAATAAGAAATCCTTGAGTAGATACAAACGGCTCCTTATTTGGATGTGGAAAGAGTGCTTCAAATCATCTTTTTTTACGGGCCAACGCACATAGAAAGAAAGAGTTCTTCAATTTGCAACGAAATTGATCTTGGGAATGTCTTGCTGAACAATGAAATTGCCAAAGCCAGGCATTTCGAGGTTGTAGAATGAAGCAGAAAGCACAAACACGGAAATCACAATAACATTTTGGCATGTTTGGTACGGAGAATTTGAACAATTTCTAACATAATTTAGAAAATCAAGTAAAAATATTCTTCTTGAAAGGAGAAAACAGCGAGAAGACTAGTACTTTTACAAATTTGGCAATTCGGAAAAAAGTTACTTGAAAGTAAATTATAAGCTAGGCATGTGTTTGGCTAAGCTCAACAATTACTTTCAAGTACTTTCACTTTTTTTTTAGCCCTAGTCGTGCATCGATAATTTTTGCTCCAACATTGTTATATAACTTGTATGATTTTACTTTTCAACGTCGAAAGCCAATTAAGTTTTGGATGCGCCAACAATAGCCCACTTGGTTTATCTTCTGTTTATTTCTCTTGGAAAGTCACAACTTCAATGCCGCATATTGCATGTATTGCCTACCAGGAACGAATTCAGAATCGAATTACAAACCAAGTTCATAATAATAATAATAATAATGTATGATTTTTTTTTAACATAAAAAAAATGAAATGGGCTCTGAACTAGAACGTGCTATGGACTGGCTTAATCCCCACATCCGTCCCCATGAAATAAATATGGTGAATAAAACTAAGACATTATCTACAAAAATTCTGATAAAGGGGGGAAATGGAACAAAAGCAAAGAGGAAAATTAAAAATAAAAAAGAGAATAAATAGAAAGCTTACAAACCGTGGTTAAATGCATTTAGAATGTTTTTCATGGTTAAATAGAGTCAATTTTCCAGCAGGTGCAAAATACAGGGAAAAAAAGGTTGCCAAAGCTCACGGCATCACAATTACTGTAAACTTGATAAACAATCCAATACTGTTTTATTTTACAGTTGCTATGAGACAAGCTTCAACAATCTAAGAAAACAAAACCAACCCAAAGAAGAAACCTAGATATAACTGCTATGGCCTGTACAGTAAAAGAGGCTAAAATTCTGTCCATTATATTGTCCTATACTGCATACCAAATGTGCTCTAAATTACGTACATTGTCATTTCAACTTGAATTCATCCAGTTCAACACAAATCATTAATCAGGCCAGTAGAAAGTCTCGAGTAGAATCTGGACTAGCAAGAAGATCAAAAGGTTTGACTATAGAATCTTTCAAAATAGCGATTTGGCCTTCTTTCAAGAGTATATCTTCGTCGAGGGTCTCTATCTTCTTTTTCAACATATTGATCTCAGAATTCAGTAACATGTTATTCTCACTATATTGCTTAATCTCCTCCCACATTAAATCCCTCTCTTCGGATACTTTTGGTAGTATCCCCCCAGCAATTGTTAGTTCTTTCTTACATTCTTGTAAATCAGTCTGAAGCTGATTAATAATATCGTCTTTCTTCATCACCTGCAAACAAGAACAAAATTAACATGGAACTAATAGCAGACAACTGAGGACAGTGTTTTCGAAATTTGAAAAGCAAAAGGGATAGAGTCAAATTTATCATTTATAGCAGAATATGCAAAAAAAAAAATCCAAGCAGGCATAATAGTTATGTACTCTCTTGACCATCTGTACAATTTCACTTTTACAGAGAATATCAAAGTTTTCCATACTTCCATCTCTTCATGTTTCTCCAAAAACAAGATTCTATGACTTCTCTAGTAAAACAACTTTGCTTCTTAATCTAACTGAATTAGTGTCTGATCTTTCAAATGATTCTTATTTCTGTCAGCAGAAGCATATAATATCAGCTTAACAATACCTATGTATTTCGTCTTTCAATTGTTTTTTAATACATTGGATCAAACTTTTAATAAAATCGACTTTATGTCATCTGGGTTAGCATTCCACTGTATGTGTCACGGAATGGAATGTATCTTTGCAAGGAACATAAAGTCTTGCTAATTCAACACAATGGCAGAAAATGGGAATAATGTTCATTCCAAAGAATATCGAGAGTTACCAAATGAGAATACTCAAAAAATTTATCAATATTCAATTATTTCAGCTGACCCTGGTATATATTAAGTAAGCTACTCCAGAACTTCACCTCGAATTTATAGCTCAATAGCCCATTTATGCATGGAAAGTGAGGTCATCTCAATTCCACTCTGTTAACCTGAAATTAGGTTAGCTGACCCAAATTGGAGTATAATATATTTTGGCCTTATGATGGTCCTCAAAATCTATGTGGACCCAATCCTTCTGGGCTTATGATGGTCCCTAAAGCTATGTAGATCCAATCCTTTTGGGCCTTGACGCCTTGTAATGTTTTGAAACCTCTTTAGTTTATGGGACAAAAACTTTAGATGAGGTAATAGTACCACTGGCGTCTCAATTACTTTTTTTATGCATTATACGGAAGATGAAAACCTCTACGTAGTAATATAGGCCATAAATCATATAGTTCTTTCTTATTTTCAAATTACCTGCCGCTTTTACGGGATTTGAATAGTTTTTTTTCAAACTACTGAAGATCCAAAGGACATGAAGTTAACAAGTTCTGCTGCCACTAAGCTTCTACTAAGTAATCAAGTGTCCTCAATTTAATCCATATCTGTCAATTTTATGGACATCAGTACAGATTTAAAACAATTCTACCAGACGTAATATTTGCACATGAAGACCTTTATAACTGGAAGAAAGAAGGAAAGTGGTAAACTTCCAAATTGACGAGTTTAAATCATGATGTTTCAAACTTTTATTTCCATCTACATAATTTCTTTCATGTGCTCAAGTTTTCATATTGACATTTATACCTCACCACTCCAATGTAAGGCAAAACAAGAGGAAATTTGTAATGTCTGTAGTCATTATCTGCTACAAATCTTCGGTAGGAGTTCATTTTAACTCTTCCCAATTACTTTTTCAAATATGTTCTTTATTATGGTAATAAAAATTTCACATTCAAGGTTTTAAGAATTGACCATCCAGCATGATGTGGTATAGAGGGAACTACTGCATGCAGATAAACAACTTATCTTTAAGTAGGCGAGATTAGAATCAAGAATCAAAATTCAATCAGATAACAAATGAAACCATATCAAGAATCAAAATTCAATCAGATAACAAATGAAACCATATACAAAAATGCAAAGAATAAGATAAGCTCATAGATGATGATATTATACTCCTGTTTGTTACAAATTCTTTAAAACTCGTTTTCAACCACACATTCTTCCAAAAAATCACTTTTTATAAAATCTATTCTCATAAAATTACATCACACAGACTGTATAATTTTGCATGTTGCAGAAGAAATAATAATATTTTGGACTTGCCTGAAGTTCAAGATCTTTCATCTTGTGGTTTACACAAGAAAAATTATCCAATGCATTTTGCACTTCGCATTTGAGAATGTCATTACCTCTGACTGCTGCAGCCAGCTCAGCCTGAAGTTGTTCCAAATCGAGCTCTTTGGAATAAAGTTTCTCACGTAACAAACTTGTTAATAAGGTCTCTGCTCTTAACTCAGATCGGATTATCTCCTGTGCAAGATATTTGTATACTCATAAAACTCGTATTGAAAACATGCAAACTAGAGTGAAAATTTAATTTAATTGTGGAACAAATTAAAATACATTGGAATCAATCAACCTCTAATTTCCGATTATCTAGCTTATATGATTCATCATCCAGACTGGGTGATCGTTCCAGGGTAACTGGGCCAAGTGTCCCATGCAACTTTTTGGATCTTGCGTGCAGCACACCAGAGACAGTCTGCAAACTCCTTGTCAAGTTTTCATTGGCCCGCTCAAAACCTTGAAGCTTCACTTCGCATTCAAGAATAAATTGGCAATCTAAACCTGTCTCAGAACCTCGTCCACTTTTCAGTGTGCATCTTTCATTGGCTTTAGTATATTCAAGTAACTTCCTAGAAAGTTGGCTGCTCTCCATAAGAGACGGAAGAACTTGATTTAGCAAGAAGCTAATACGATTCTGCAGTTCTCGATCTAACTTAAAACTTGAAGTTGCATCATCTTTCCCCCCATTTTTCAGACGATTTAGTAGATCTATGTTCTCACGCCTAAGTGAATCAACTTCATGCCCATAAGATTCCACCTCCTTTCTCAGGGCATGCTCCACTCCAGTCAGCCTCATATGTTCCACTTGCAGCTTCGCCAACTCAAAATCACAGTTCTCTAAAGAAACTTTCTTTTGAAGATCTTCACAAAGCACTCGCAATCCATCGATTGTTTTCTCTTGATCTCTACAGGTCCTTTGCAGTCTACTGATGGATCTGTGCATATCCTTGCACTCAACAGCTTTCGCCTCATAGTTTCTTCGGAAGCAATCTCGATCTTCTTCTGCTGCTCTAAATTTTTCTTGCAGTTCATTAAGATTTTTCTGTAAATATTGTTTCTCTTCTCTAGCTTCATTGACTTGAGTTGTTATGCCCTCAAGCTGTTCCTCTGAATTTTTAATTCTGGATCTAGTATCCATTTCCCTTTCACTGAAGGAAGATACTTCCCTTTGAAGGGAAACATTTTGCTCTGCAAGCTCCCTAACCCTCTCTCGAAGCCTGTGTTCTTCAGACTGGTATTTTTCATGTTTGTGGGACCACTCAATTGATCTCCTGTCCAATTCCTTTTCAAGTGCCAACTGCAACTCATGCTTTTCCTTCTCCAATTTCCGGGTCTGTGTGCTTAACTCTGCCCTTGCTTGTTTGAGCTCTTCCCTAAATAAGGCCTTTTCAGCTATCCGATCCTGTAAGACAGCTGAAACCTCTACTGCCATTTTTACCTTTTCCTCTGTTAGGCTTCTGATTATCTCAATCAACACTGGCTTATTACACCCTCTGACCTGAAGAAAGTTTTCCTGTTCAAGTTCTTCTGAGACGTATGCAGCATGGTCCTCAGCTTCCTTGAATTTTCTAAAAAGTTCTATATCTGTGTCGTCCATAGCCTCAACATTTAGGGCAAACCCATCTTTACCACCTAAAGAAGTCTCTTTCTCAGAGAATCCTAAAGTTTCTTCATGATGATATCCATCATTAGTCTCAGGATGCCTGTCTAGTGTGCAGTTATTTGGAGAAACTTCATCAGAATTCGCATTGGAACTTTCATTGATCGTTCTGCTATAGATATCTTCTATAGTGATAGGGGTATCTGAGTCATATTCTTTTGACCTAATCTTAGACAAAAATCGAGATTGGGTAAGTCGCTCGACCACATCCTTTGCAAGTTTTCTAGGGGATTCACGGCAAAAGCTATTCTCCTCCCAATCTCCAGATGATAACTGAAGCTGAAATACTTTTGCTTCTCCGAAGGATTGAGATTTTGGTTTTTGTTTTCTTCCATCATTTGGCGAAATAGGTGCCGGGCACTGAACTCTTGGTGGCCGCATTCTCCCTGAGTTCCCATTGTCAATGTGAGTTCTTGTGGAAAAATAGCTCTTTGAAGCACTCGCATCCATCTGTTGTTCCCCATCTATGTAACGATCCAAAACTTTATTTGATACATTACTGGTTGCCTCAGATATTTCCGAATGTGCTCTCGAAGCAACACTAACAGATTTCCCCACTCTCTGTCCATTTCGAATCATACCCATTTCAGAGAAATTTGCCCGGGTTTGTCTCTCAGGAGTATGGCAACTGAATCAAACAACAATTGCAACAATCAACCCCAAAAAGAAACATATGTTTACATTGCCACAGATTTGAAAAACTGAAAACTATATAAAAGAAATAAAACTTTAAAGCCATGACAACAGCATTACAATTGCTTACCGAGTGGAATGTTGACCAGATTGCCTGTGTGAATTACTTATACTGCGAGGAGAGCAACCTTGATCACCAAAATTCCCATAGTGTAGGGATCCAGATGAACAGGAAAGGCTTCTTCTAAGACCAGGAGCAGTACCAAAAACCTGATTTTCCAAGCCATGTTTTTCTTTTCTGGGATTGTCAATACTTTCTGTTGGTCTCTCCCAGTAGACTTGCTTATCTGTTGATGGTGGTGAGACTTGATTACTATTTCTGCTGTTAGACACATTTGATCTAAATGAAAAGAGCTTCTTCATCTCTTTGTCTTCAGCTCCAACCACTAATATTTATCATGAGAATCACCAATAGATCTATATTGAAGAAAATATAGGAAGATTTACAGAGAGTACTAGAAGAGGAAACTAAATTGGCAGAACAAATACTGAATGCAAAATTTCATCAACAAAACGTATATATCTACAAGATATACGTGCAAAATGAAGACTACAAGAAAGTCTAGACATCATTAAAACAAAGAAGCTCCACCAACTTCAATATAGATAAAGAAAACACCAGTTGTAGGCCAGACAATGTATACATATGAGAAGCACAACCAATAACATACAGGAGTGCATCCTAAAAAAAATCATTTTCATCAGTTACATAGATTCAAAACACCGAGACATTATGGCAAGCTGCAATGTAAATATCTCAAGTTCTCAAAACCTATTATCTTAAAATATTCGGAATCTGATCTGCACCATGAAGCAACAAAGAGAACACAGAGGATATTATTATCTCCACTCAGCAAAACATAAAACAATGAAACTGGAGAGTACAATAAAAAAGAGGCTCAAGCAGCTTGATATGTTCACAACCTGTAACTTCTTGCTACAGTGCTACTACAATACAATATGTAAGCTAAATAACTGAAAAGCATAATCCCAAATAATTAATAAATTCTTTTTGTAAGTAAAGCATTGATTTCAGTGACCTACTTTACCATTAGCAGGAATCATGAGACTCCTCTTGTATAAAAATATAACTAATCAATGTGTTTCTGACCCAAGATTAGAAAAATATTTGTGTTATGGGCTGTTTTTAGTGTCAATATGATTGCTGGGGTTTAAAGACCATCATACCCTCAATTCTTCTCATCCACCTTGTCTTTACACTCTCAAACACCACCTACACTTTGTTAGGAGCAGCTTGGTTTGTGCTTACGACTTATTTCACCAAACACTATTAGCTAGTTCTGAATATAAAGAAATTAAAAAAAAAAATTATATATATAGCTTTTACCATTTCAAAAAGGAAATGTCAGTCTACTCAAAAATCACTCAAACCAAGAAAGATTAAGAAAATAACTGTAAATTAAAAACCCATTTCAGATCGGTAGACTCTCTATCTTAAATTAAATATATATCCCAAGATTGTTTCCTGAGTATAATATTTCTTGAAATTTATCTTGCTCCAGAGCAAAACCACATTTCTAAAATCCTATAAAATTGCATCAAAAAGAAAAGAAAAACAGAGATTAAAATAGTGACTCACAAATTCATTAAATCGTTCTGAAAAAAATAATGAAAACTTAAATACCAAGATTGTCTTCAGGAAAATGCTAATTTCTTGAAGTTATCCAACTCTAGCAAAACAGAATCATCTTTACACGTTAAATTAATGGAAAAAAGATTTAACATAAAGACAAACAAATTGTTTTACTCTTCCTCTCCCAGCGATAAGCAACAAGGTGACCGCTAGAGACTATAATTTCAGGGGTATACGAAGGATAGACACTGGAAAACCATAACTATCAGATTAATATTTCGAATATCTCATTAAATGAATCGAATCAAATTATAATTTTCAAAGTCAAGAAATTCCACGCTAAAGGCTGTACTTACCAAATACAAATCAAAAAATATTCGAACAATTTTAAATTGAAAAAAAAAAAAAAAAACTTTCAATTAACGTATCCCAAAAACCAGGAACACCGCGTGTATAATATTTACATTATCCATATTCACGTTTACATATATACAGATAGAGAGAGCATATTAGAGTGAGAGAGTGAACAACCTCAAATTGGCGGCTGATTAAAATGTGAAAATTGTTGGTTGATCTTTCGAGGAATTGGAAAGAACAAAGTTAGAGAGAGAAATCCAAAGGTGTTTCCTTTTTTCTGTGTTGAATTAATGATACTCAATTACTCGCACTCACTCTGAGACTGTGAGACTTTGAGGATAAAATTAATAAGAACGATAGGGGTAAATTTGTCAAAAATTGAAAAGTTTAAAATTTCGATGCCGCTTATTAGGCGGAAGGAGCGTTTTGCCTCTTGCCTTTTTTTTTTTCTTTGTGGGCCTCGGACGGCCTGACTATTTTTTCAGCCAATCACGCTGGACATTGTTTGACAGTTTTTTTTACGGTGGGGAGTGACACATTTCTCTCCCCTTCATTTCAATAACACTTAAAATGATTCATAGCAAAAGTTTTTACATCTCTTTAACGTAGATATGGAATGTACAAATAACATTTTCGTTTTTCAGCTTGTGCCAATGTGATCACATACTTTTTTTTGTGAGTCCCTAATTTATTAAAGGTATCTTAGCGCATCTTTAACTCAACAAAAATGTCGAACCTTAAAAAGTCCATTTTTGTATAGAGTTTGTTTGATGTAAATTTTCCGAGTATAATTTCGAGAAAAAAAAATTTTTAGAATGTATTATTAAATAACAAAAAATTATGGATTCACGAGTAAAATTATTTTATTTGAGAAAATGTATAATTGAAAATAAATTTTAAATAATTTCTATCGAATCGGGACATAATTCTAAATTGATTCCAATACTATCTAGACAATGTGTGTGGCTAATTTGGGAATCATATTCGTAAGGACATGTTTAGCTGACTGAAATATCAATTATTTTTCTAAGAGCTATAATAGGTTTTATTTAATCCATATTTAGTCCCATTTTTTTAAACTCATTTTTCTTTTCAAAATCATTTTTAACCACACACTTTATGAATTCACGGTTTTTATCAAATTTTTAAATATAATTTGCATATAAAATTATTTTGGTCTGTTGCTCGGGCTAAGCATCACATGCGTGGGATTCAAACTCCTCGAGCAACCTACATCTCATCCTCGAGCCTTGATGATGGATGCACGACGACACTTATGAATACAATTTAAGCACAAGGAAAGATCTCAACCCTTGAGGTGCCTCCCTAGATCGTAGCATCATGGGGGTCGACTGCGTTAGCACATCCATGACGTCAAGCTTGTGTCCCTGACGTTCTCAAATGATTCCGGCCTTTTAATGGTCTCTCTCTTTCCAAAGTTCTCTAGCTTAGAAGGCTTCAACCACTATTGTAACGTTTCGAAAATTTTATAACAAAAAAAAAATTATATGTTTCATATGCTATATTTTTTATAATTTGAAAAGTTGAGAGAATAAAGTGAAATAGGTTTTAATTCTTATATTTTTGGGTTTAATAATTAGATATTGATATAGTGAGATTTAGTAAATCGATATTGGACTCGTTGTGTAGATTGTAATTAATTAGTATTCTTTAATTCAAGAAAAGGTTATTTTGAATAAAATCATATCAAGTTAAATCCGATTAAAATAATACAAGGTTAAATGAAATATAAAGGAATTTGAAATGTAATCTAAAAGCTGGTTTCCTCCTTTTCTAGGGTAGCCACGTACTTATGAGTTTGATTAGAATAGATTTCAATTGAAATTTTAATTTAAAAAAATAATGATAATTTTTTGTGATTTGGATAAAGTTTAATTATAATCTTAATTTGATAACATTTAATTGTAATCATTATTTTATTATTTAAAATCATTTATCATCTAAATTCCTTGTATTACACAAATTTTCAATTCTAATTGCTTACAAACTTAATTGAAAATTTCAACTATAAATACTGTAAAAATTATCATTATTTCACCACATAAAATAAAGAAAGTTATGGTAAAAAAGAGAAGAAGATGAAAAAATATAGAAAAAATAATATGAGAATTTTTACGTGCAATATTTTATTATTTTCAACATTTCAAAACCGTGCGAAAATATATATTATTCTTTTTTTCATCTGACTTTGAGCATATATACATTTTCGCACAATTTCTTTTTTTTTTTTAACTCATCATTTTTCTTTTCAAATTTTTTACATCTTACGTGCAAAATATTCTTCATTAAGCGATTAAAATGACCCATATAACGAGTTTTGGGCCGATGACTCCAAGTCAGTTGAACATAGGGCATCAAGTTATGAGAAACCCTCGGATTTAATTGTTCGAGTCAAATAGACTTAGAAAAAGAGTATAATATGAAACAATTTTTTTTTTCTTTTAATGGGATATACTAGATTTTAGATATACTAAATTAAGGTCAATCCATGTTTAAGGTTGCCTTACCAATAGATGTTGGCCATTTCACAACTCACATGTAGTCAAAACTCACTCACAAAATCATAGTGTATGCAGTGCATATGGTATATGAAAAAACTTATACTAAGTACTCCACATAACCTTAAACAAAGTAATGAAAAAAATACTACATCACATCAATTAAACTCATGCTTGATCATAACACACATGTTCAAGTAATCATATATCATGCTGCAGTATGAAAACAAAATCATTTTTAATTTTTTTTTTTTAAATCAAACTACCTAAAAAGCAAAACAAAAAATGAGATGCGTGCAATAATGAATAAATCACAATTAATAAGCATATATATGCATAAAAAATACCTAATCAATTAGGTACACAAACTCTCTTACATTTAAGAGCACCATGATCAATTTCAAAAAATTTCAGATCACTCTTTCTAATCTAAACCTTACTAGAAACAGACTTATTCACACTCCATTATTTTAATAACACATTTAGTTGACTCACATGATCAATAAAGAAGTCAACTCTACTAGATATCTCTTGATTTCTACTTCTTTTTACAAATCTATTGCACATGTCTTGTGTGTCCCAACTGACCACAATTAAAGCATGAATGAATAAATCTATGATCAAATCTACGTGGTTCCTGAAATTAGTTCTATTTGGAAACATCCCAAGTTGTCCAATAGGATTACCTCATCTCTAAATCTTATTAGTAGCAAGGACGAATGTGGTTTTGGAAGTGTTAACATCATAAGTATTAGAATTATCACAACTTAGACCACTCCTATTTCTAGAAAGCTTGTTCATCCTAAAAAGATTATCAAGCTTCTCATAATCACTAGAGAAATCAAAAAGTTGAGATTTGGAATATTCGAGTTCACTCATAAGGTTCTTAACCTGGATTTCTAATTTATCATTCTCAATAGTCAGCTCACTAACTCTCCTAGATGACTTATCAAGTTCACCTATAAGATTCTTAATCTTAGACTCTAATAATTGATTCACAGCATCTAATTTATCGAGTATAAGGTAGACTCCTAAAGATCAACTACAAGTTTCTCTCTAACTAGCTCAAGTTCATTGACCTTCTAAAGTACGACTTTATTCACATTCTTAATCTTAAGACTCTCTAATAATTGTTGATAAGCCTCACGGATATCTTCCTCATTTTCTGAATCTTTCTCGGAGTGTTCATCACTCTCTACTTCCTCGACCTTCTCACTATCTTTATCAGATTCATTTTTAATCCTAATAGTGAAGGTCGTAAACTTTCCACTCTCCTCATGAATGGACCCTTCACTTTGATTATTCGAGCTAGAGTAGTCATCAGTGAGAGTTGCATTCATTTATTTGCCCCTGATTTCTCTTATCGTTAGGACTCATTTCTATAGTGGTCAAAACATTAACACTTATAACATCGACAATGTTAGATTTCTTTCCAGACTCACTCGGGTCTCCTTCGTGTCTCTCATTAGTTTTTTTCTAATTTCTAAACATTTTTTTTTAAAAAAAATCTTAATAAAGTAGATTATTTCCTCATCATTAAGTGAATCTGAATCGGAAGAATCATGGTAATTTTCCCTAACAGCGTTCAAGGCCAAAGACTCATCTTTCTTAGGTTTAACTAAGGTTATTTCATAAGTTTGGAGAGATCTAATCAAATTCTTCAACCTTAATAGCATCTATGTCCTTACTCTCCTTTATAGTTTTGATTTTAGGCTTGAATCTCTCATATAAGAATCTAAGAATTTTTTTGACAATTTTAGGCTCAGGAATTCTCTCACCTATAATTAACTATGTCATTCAAGCTTGCATAGAAGTCATCAAAGGTTTTATCATTCTTCATACTAATCTCTTCAAATATAATGGTCAACATCTGTAACTTAGAGTTCTTAACAGCTCAATTTCTCTCACGTGTGGTCTGTAAAATATCACAAACGTCTTAAGCAACCTCACACATAGACACATGCCTAAACTCTTCTAGTGACACAGCCATAAATAAATTATGTCAAGCTTTACTATTCTAATTACACTCATCTAAATTAGTCTTAGACCAATTGGCAATGAGAGTGGATATGACAACATCATTAATGGTCCTAGATGGGACATTCCAATCGTTCACTACGTTCAACTAAATACGCTAATCCATCAATTTCTGGAAGGCTATCATTCACGAATTCACCGGATGTTTCCTTAAGCCATCGTGGGTGGACCGCTTAGCCTGAACCAAGGAGGTTACTGTCATCAAAATATGGCGAGACAGACAATGAACTACCCAACTAGAAAACTATGGCTGGGAATCGAATTTGGGTTATGATACCACTTGAAAGTTCCAAGTTCGACATTAAAATCACCTAAAGGGGATGAATAATGCGGAATTAAAAATTATCAATTAAAAGTAATAAGTCGCCTTTTAATTGTTCTAGATATTTAGTCAAACAAATCAATTTTATTATACGTTGAAATACCATAATAATAAATAAAATATTAAATAATACAAGATTTGTTGAAGGAGTAATTGGGTAAAAACTTCAGGACAAAATCAGTAACTTCTACCATAGACAATAAGAACTTACAATATGATCAAACCCAAAAAACTCACTAGACTAGCTAATCTAATTCCTACAATTTCCAAATCCGCTGGAACGCGTTTCACTCACATTTGATTCTAATTTTCTGGAATTGTTTATCTCGTGTGAATCACCAAGAATACCTCATTCTTGTACTTTTCCTATACTTCTGGTCCAACCTCCCTCAATCTTCAACAACCTCTAAAAGTTATTGAGAAAGTACATTTCTAATTATATTTAGGAAGTTGATGTTTTGGATTATATAAATTTAACTCCTGGTTGTTTGATCTTAAGATATAGAATTGTTGGTCATTCTTTAAAAGATGTTATGCATGTATAAAATAATGATTAACCACCCACAAAAAGTAATGGGCATTGAGTATTTATAATATGGGGTATTTATGTATTAAATGATAGATAGAACTCTTGAAAATCGCGAATTATGGTTCCTCGAAAAACATAGTAAAGTGTTTCTACTTTGGATGCTCGAGCACTAGTTTGAGGCAAGGTAGCGTAAATCTGGCGACTCTTTCTCCATATTCTACATTCTAACTCAAAAACTCCTACTTCATATATACAACCCCCCAAATACTCATTGACTTTTACAACTTTTTTATAATAATTATTTTTTCTAAAAATTTGTCAATACAACTTAAGTCCTAACAAAAATTAAGGTAAAATATTTTGTACAAGTGGTACGTATGATTGTGTTTTTATATTCAGTAATTTGTATATAAATTGACAATGGACCTTTGGGTTCTTTATTAAGAGATATAGAATCTTTCGGAAATTTAATATGGACGTGTCACTTGATTACTGATATATTCCATAAGAAAAGAGTGGTAAGGGTGTCTATTTTATTGTTACATAATTATATATGAAAACTGCATGTATTTTACTAGGTGTTTTTAAATACTCACTCTTAAAAAAAATTATAAGTTAGTTCGGGTTGATTATTTGATTCAAGAATAAGTTGTTTTTGGATAAAGTCATATCAGGTTAAATCTAATTAAAAGAATTTAAGGTTAAATAAAAATTAAAGGAATTTCAAATATAATTCCTCCTTTTTTAGTCTAGCCACGTAATTATGAGTTTGATTAGGATAAATGTTAATTGAGATTTTAATTTGATTTTGATAATGGGAATCTTTTTGTGACCTGGATAGAATTTAACTGTAATTTTAATTTGATAAAATTTAATAGTAATCATAATTATATTATTTAAAATCAATTCTTATCAAAATTCCTTGTATTACACAGTTTTCAATTCTAGTTACATATAAACTTAATTGAAAATTTCAATTATAAATATTGTAAGAATAACGAGAGGAAAAAGTATAAAAATAATATGAGAATTTTTACGTGCAATATTTTATTCTTTTCAATTTTTCAAAATTAAGGTAAGATACTTTTATGTAAGTAGTTTTGATTACGTTCAAAGAATAACACAATAGTTGTAGTACAACTTTGGGGTGTCGATTCCATAAGAAGATAGTTAAAAATGTTTAAAGGATCCGAAAGGTGAATTTCCTTTTAAATGCGTGAAAAGAATTTATTTGTTTGACTGAAAATAAAATCAAGGTCTGAAATAGTAAATCGTCGAAATTTCCTCAATTATATTAGGTCATTCAATGTGAATGATTTATTCTTATAACTCAACTAGGGATGCTTAATCTAGTTTCTCTAATTGAAATAAATGTCATTAAAATCAGTATAATTCAATTGTAATTTTAAAGATTAACTCCTGCTATAGAATTCATACTTTCGTTTACTATAATAAAATTCAAAAACAACCTTATAATTGAAGCATAAAGTAGTAATGAATCACACTAGTAAAAATAGATGAATTAGATTAAAACTTAAACGAGTATTTCAATAATTCAATAGAGAAAGCGTGACTGAACCTATGATAAATTTAATAAAAATTTGGCCAATTCCAAAATACTTTTATGAAAAGAAGATCTAAATCGTAAAATTATTTAAAATGAAAATGAAAATCTATGAATCAAATAATGTTGAGATCACCGAATCCAACTGAGGTCCTTGGTAGCTTCACCAAGATGTTTAGTTCTTCATGGAATGGTTGGTTGTCTCCTTTTGTGTTTTCCTCCTTGATTGCCGATCAAAAAGTGTCATTTTTGTTGTTTTCTCGTGCCTTTAAAGCCCCCAAGAAGATTAGAATTAGAAGGGGCCAGAAAATAGTCCAAAAAGTTGAAAATTCTCATTTTTCGCGATCAGTGCTGCGACGCCCGCATTTTGCTATTCTGGGTAGAATTCCGACACTTAAATCCATTCTTCATTTGAATAAAAATCTGAAATTAAACACATGAATCGAATTAGAAATTATCTTAAGTAACCAACTTAATTATTGAAGGGACGACGATGACATACCTCGATACCTTTGTTTCAAGTTCTGGAAGTTATGCTCGTGCTCAAGCTTTGTTATCATGCTCATATTTTCATAGGTGCAATTTTTAGTAGCATCAATTATGATAAAAGAAAAATCACCACACAATTCTTGTTGCGGGATGCTCAAGGGCATTAAGCATATAATTGATGATTCAGGGAGTTGCGGAGAAAGGAAAGGGGCACAAAGAAATGGTGATACAATGACACAAAGGATATGAAGAGATTAAGCTGAACAATAAAATTCTCAATATGTAAAATAGAGTCAAGTTGTGAATTTGAAATCATTGGTTTGGATTCACGTAGACTTGATGAAGACTCGATTTGAATCGGATCAAATCACTTAGGTATTGTTTAATTTAGATTTCGATATTTAAAAATCCTTTGAAATTGAACCAAACTGGTTATACAAAATAAAAATCCACTTAGTTTAAAGAATTTGATCCCAAGGGTTTGGGCTATTAGCGAGTAAAAAAAGATTATATTGAATTAATGCAGTTGAATTTTGTTAACAATCATACTACATAGACATAATGGTTGCTATAATCATTAACATAATGTCACGTGACAATCTATTATTGTACTATTTAAAATACTGTCAATTTTTTCAATTTATCATATCTTACCAACACCTATTATGTTACATCTTTCGGGCAAAGTGACATTATTCTTTTGTTAATAGTTATGAGCAACATATTGTTTGTTGGCCTCCACTTTCTTGAAATTAATTTTTTCAAATATATTTTTTACCATACATTTTATATGACCACAATTTTTATCAACTTTTTAACCACATATTCTATTAACTTTTATCAAAATCTACGAAAACCTAATTATATATTCACCAACTTTTATCAAAATCTACTATAATTATAATTTTTATCAAAACGAAACATAGCCCATGTTATTATTATAGATTTAAGCTTGTATTAATAATAATGTACAGTAATTTTTATGTCGAGAATTTACATTTAATGCACTGTATTGAGATTTCAAACAAATTTTTTTGTTTTACCTCGTTCGAAATATATTATTTTAAGTTGCTAAGTAAAATGTGGTGCAAAAATCAAATAGAATCGCAAAAATGGTTTTGATTTGTTTTTGTGTGGTTTGAAAATTTTCAAACCGTTGTAAATTATTTGATTAGAAAATAGGTAAAAAAATTGATTAAATCGAAGAAGATGATCACACCACAAAAAA
>CAIGRB010105986.1:170632-183185 GCA_903798255.1 Fraxinus quadrangulata
GCCAAATCAAAAAAGGGTGTACAAGAGTTAATTGTTCCAATAGTTACTAAACTTATGTTTATATTTTCAATTGCTCACTAAAATTTAAAATATCGAGTTTTGACCATTGAACTTTAGAAAACGTTGAACGTTACTCATTGGTGTATCTTCTATTTAAAAACTCTAACAAAATGGGTGACGTGATTGACAAAATGCACACATGATGTCATCACGTCGTTAAACTTTGAAATTGTCGAATTTTGACCACTAAACATTGAAAAACGTCTTTGATTGCCACTAAATTTTGAAAAGCGTCTTCTATTACTTACTAAATTTTGAAACGGTCGAATTTTGGCCAATAAACTTTGAAAAATGTCTTATATTCCTCACAATAAATTTGGATTAAATTTTGAATTTAATTTAATTCTAACTATTGTGTATTTTGTTGTAAATTCAAATATTAAAATTCAGATTTAATTTAATTTTAATAACAAATTTATTGTATATTTCGTTGCAAAATTCAAATATTATGATAGACAATGATTGCAAAGCTGTGCAAAGGAAGTGACTACTAATTGCAATGAAATACATAATAAATTTGTTATTAAAATTAAATTAAATTTACTTTTAATATTCGAATTTTACAACGATATACATAGTATTCTCCTGTTTGGTCGGTATTAAAATCAATTTTTTAAAACAAATTTTGATAAAAGTTGATGAAATGTGTCGTTGAAAAGTTGTGGGTTCCATAAATACATAATTAAAATTAATTGTTGACTTTGAATTTAGTAAAAATCTAGATTTTAATTCTTACCAAATATGGACTAAATTTGTTGTTATAATTAAATTAAATTAAAATCTTAATAAAAAAACTTAACAACGAATTTTAATTAAATCCAAATTTATTGTAAGCAATAAAAGACATTTTTCAAAGTTTAGCAAGCAATAGAAGACATTTTTCAAAGTTCAATGAGCAATTGAAGGCTTTTTGAAAATTTAGTGGCCAAAATTCGACAATTTCAAGGTTTAGTGGTCAAAATTCAACCATTTCAAAGTTTATGACCAAAATTCAATCATCTTAAAGTTCGATGAACAGTAGAATATGCTTTTCAAAACTTAATGAGTGATCAGAGATATTTTTCAAAGTTTAGTGATCAAAATCTGACCATCTCAAAATTAATAGCGTGATGGAGCATCATGTGTATATTTTGTTGGCCAAATCAATCGGGACAATGCTACACATATCAAATATTTTACACAGATGCCCCTCAATAGGGGGTCGTCACGCATTAATTATGTCAAAAATTAGGTAATCGTACAATAGATTATCCCAATCATTAATTCCGAGATTTTAAATGGGAGTTATCAACGTTTTTCAAAATTATAGACCTCAAATTTTTGTTGTGAGCCATTAAAGCATTAACCATTGGCTCGGTGTACAACTACCTTAATTCTTCGTTTTGCTGTTCCCGATCCATATCTACTGTTTCAATAGAATAATAAAGAGAGATGTCATCATCAATGGAATCTGACCCGCAACTCCCCAACGGCAACTCCACCGCCGGAGTCGCTGCTCCTGCCGCAGGGTTCGGAGCTGCCACCACCACAATTCCATCGTCAAAGATTTGCCAACTGGCTGAGTCCTTGAAACTCGAACATCAGTTCCTCCGGGTTCCCTTCGAGCACTACAAGAAGACGATCCGCGCCAACCATCGTGTCGTCGAGAAAGAGGTATCAGCCGTCATCTCCGGTGTCTATGAGGTTGCGGATTCCGATCTCTCCCGGGACGACGCTGTTCTCCAACTCAACTCTCTTGTATCCAGATTACAGGGCCTCAAAAGGAAGGTATTATATTCTCTGTTATGTGTATGTATAATCCTCAAATTGCTCTCTCATTTCATATTGTTATTGGGTTTTTGGTTTTACGTTTCTGGGCGAGTTAATTTAATCAATGGTCACTAAACTTTCTTATAGATTATTGCTTGCTATTCAAAAGGTTACTCTTTGGTCACTGAACTTTGCTATATATTACTACTTGATCATCGAAATTCAAAAAGTTCCTCATGCTCACCCAAATTTGAATAAAGTTATCCATTAATCACCCATATCATTTTCATAATTGTTAACTATAGCAAACTTCAGTGAGCAACGACTAACTTTGTTCAAATTTAGATGAGCAACGAGTAAACTTTTAAATTTCAGCGAAGAAGCGGTAATAACTTTTTAAAATCGATGAGTAATCATAGCAAAGTTCAGTGGCATTTATTAAATTAACTCGTGGGCAAGGAAAGAATAGAAAAGTCAAATTCATGTTCAATTGTTAAGATATCAAGTCAAAGGAAAGGTATAATAAAGAAAAGAAAAATTCTCAAACTTTCACATTCTTATTGGTTTTGGCTTTTTGTTTCTGTGCAAGAAAAGAATAATAGAGAGAAAATTGTGTTCAATTTTTAGATATCAGGAGTGGCTTTCTTTACTAAACTGACACTCAATGGAAATAGGATAAGGTTTCAATGTAGGCTTATGCTTTGAATGTGAAATTGATTTGACGAAAGCAAAATTTTGTAAAGAAGGTTCAGCAGAACAGAATTTCTTTTGTTCATTTAATTTTTTTCCCATTAACTTGTTTTGAGTTTTTAGATACTGATAGGATATGTGGAGATATGAATGTTATAACTTGGGTAATTTAAGATATCCATACTTAGAAGTGCTAAAATAAAATTAGCTATCTTTCTACTACAGTAAAGATAAAGAGTAAGTAATCTGCATGTAAAACATAATCATCTATATAATTGACACATCACAATAATTGCAAATTCTTCCCAAAATTGAAGTTTATTTACTTATAGAGAATAGTACTTCTACCGTTTGAACAATCAGTTGGAAGAGGGGAGTCGAACAGAACATTTGCAAGCACAGAAATGCCGAGCTAGACTGGACCATCTAGAATCTGCAGATGTTGAAAATTTGTCAGAGTGGAATAGTACCCGCTTGAAGCGGATACTGGTGGATTACATGTTGCGCATGTCATACTACGAAACTGCTGCAAAGCTTGCAGAGAGCAGCAATATTCAGGTGATTCTGTAGGCAATATTATCGTTTTTTTCCTGAATGGTGGTCTAGTCATTTTGTGGCTTTGTTATGCGTTTTTCCCCAATCAAGAAATGAATTATGTATCTCATCTCTCACCTACCAACCTTAAATTTGACTGAATTTATCGTTTATTTCTTGATTTGTGGATATGAGTAGCATGTTGTTGTTGCTTGGAAGTATGTCTGTCATTTATTAGTCCTAGCACCCTGGCGATTCTTCTTTGAATGCCCGTTTGAACTTAGATAAATAACTAACATGCAACATATGAGTTTTGTCAAATTGCTATCCTTAATTGGCCTCATTTTGCTGTTGCCCCAAAAGACTGGCATTATGGTCTTTGATCTATCTATTCCAGGATCTTGTTGATATAGAGGTTTTTCATGAAGCAAAAAAGGTTATTGTTGCTCTTCAAGAGAAGGAGGTGGCCCCAGCTTTGACCTGGTGTGCTGACAACAAATCCAGGCTGAAGAAGTCGAAGGTTTCTTTCTCTTTCTTCTCTTGGCCCTAGCTCACTATAAATTAACTTGACAGTTCTTTGCTACTTTATTCCTTTTCTCAGTGTAATATCAGAATAGAGATATCGTATAATATTCATAATATCATAAACTAGATCGTGAAGTTGTGAAAAATTTGACCATTATTGCAGTGTTACTACTATTTCAAGGTCAATGATTTCTCGAAAAGGTTTTATTAACTTCACGGGTGACTTAAGATTTCAAACCCAAAGTAATAAAAAAGATATACTATCCATTGGTAATGCGTCTTTTTTTGTTTTTTTGAGTAAAACATCAACACAGCCTTAGTGAGTTTTCATAAATGGAAAATCACTACTACCTAAATAAAGAAAGCAAGTGAAAAGCAAACTAATGTCCTCTAATACTAGGAAGTCCATATCGATCAATTTGTACAAGGGCAGGAAGTCGCTGTGGTAGGCCAAGCGGACCGTACTATTGATAATGGTGTTGGTCCCAACCATCGGATGCAAGTGAATCAGCTACCTAATTCCCTTTTTGGTAAATGCGAGAAACAATATGATGGTCAAATGAGAAAATGTGTTTGATCTGTTTGAGTGATCTGAATCTTCCATGGTCCTCCATCCTTAGTGATGCAATGAACAGCCACATACGAGTCAACTTCCACCCATATGTCAATAATCTAAGTCGACGAGCAAGTAAAATCCTATTCAAAATAGCCCGTAACTTAGCCTCTAGAATAAGGCATCCTCCATATGATCACAAATGTTTGTTTTATTTCAGTAGAAAATTGGTTTTACTTAGCTATGAAGCCTGGTATTAACGCTTCCGCAATAGATTATAGAATGTGCTTCTTGCAGGTCACTTAGATGTTAACAAATTCAAATTCAAATATTAGATGTTGTGATGTTAAATTTTAGTGATGGCTACAAGTCTGCATACAACTGTTCAAGAAAAGGTAAAGGAAGTGCTATTCCAACTAATGCCCAGATTTTTCTCAACTTTATTACTGGTTGAATGAGTGAAAAGCATTTCTATTTAAAAACTTTCTACCAATATTATCTTGCAGAAAAAGTCACTTCTCCACGAAGGCATTTATAAGCTGAGTATTGGCATTGTGATGCATAAAGACGTCTTAATTATATTAAGAAACGAGTCCACTTTTCAAATGTAGGGAGATTTAGAAAAAGCTATAATTAGGCCAGGAATCCACCCAAGCACTATTCATTTGGGCTATTCGAAGTATCCTTATGAATTAGTTTCACCTCATGTTCAAGTGATGCTTTGCATCATGCTCCCTTTCTTGGAGAATTGAACACGAGACGTCTAGTTCTGACACTTTGACACAATACCAACTGATGTAGGGAAATGCAACTACTTTTCTCAAAAGTTATAGTTAGTGGGAGAGGTGCAATCAAAACCTTATCACCAAAGATAAGGACCAGGAATCCACCCCAAGCACTATTTGTTTGGGCTTTTACTTCAAAGTATCACTTATGAAATAGGCCTCACCCGCCTCACCCTCAAGTTCAAGTCATGCTCCTCATCAGTTGCTAAAGGCCATCTTTGCCGTACTCAGTGTTATAAAATGAAATAACGTCTAATTTCTGAAACTTTATTTGCCAGTTACATGCTGAAGGGAATGGTATGGCATCTGAAGATTTTTGGATGCTGACTTTAGTGTGCAATGGTTCATATCTAGATGCTCATGTGCCATATGTGGGTTTACTGTTAGAGAATCGGTTATGCTTTGATAAGCTCCAAGTAAAGTGTTTGCCATTGCTTTATAGGTAGTAAGAGCTTATGAGGAATTTTTAATGTTAATGAGCTACTCAGTTAATTACCAACTCAAGTCGAACTGCCTCCTACTATTTACTGTCATTGATGACCTATGAGCGTCCCTTCTCCAAAACTACATTACCATCAATTGAATTACTTAGCAGATCATTTTTCTGTTGAAGTGATTGCTAACTTCTTGACATGTGTATTGTGCATATAAATAATTTTCAATATGAGAAAGTTTCTACCTTCTCTCGTTACCGATGGAGTACGATATGCCTGGAAGCACATAAATATTTCCATTCAGTTAGTTAAAGTAGAGGAGGGGTAATAAATTCATAAGATTTGAAATTGTCTGAGGATTCAGTTTTTCAATATATAAACATGGATTCATAATGGATGCAATAGAGAGAAGGGAGGTGGGGGAGAAGGAGACCGAAAGAGGAAGGGATATGATGCAGAATAAATATTTGTCAATACAGTGTTTGTACAGTGCCCACTTGTGACAATTCGCGTCTTATATTCATCATTTTATGTTTGTGCGCACTGCACAGTGTTAATAACCTTCTTCATTGGGAACGAGGTTTTGTTTGTTTCTTCTTGTTATTTAGTTAATGATTCCCTCCCCCAGGAAAGAACAAAGATTGATTTATTATTGTATTAAAAATATATTCGGGTTGTTTTTGCATTGGCTTATGTAAATATCAGGTTGTTTTGCTTTTGATTTATTTTGCACGAAAGTGCATAGTAATATAATTTGTTGAGCTAGGCAACACTGAATGATTAGAAGACATATCTTCCTCGAGGCATAATACTTAACAAATAATATAAGCTTATTTAAATTTACACTTTGGGTGTATTATCAAAGTCTTGTGAGAAGTTTGTGAATCCATATTTCGAATTGGTAGGATAGGAACTTCGCTGTATGAATTGTTATTATAGTTTTCTGTATAATGCATTTCAAACCAGTTTAAGAGAATGTTTGGGAAGTGATTATGATTGATTATATATACTTTTTATCCACACAGTTTTTAAGGACTCACAACTGCTACCCACTTATTATCCACATATTCTGGACGACTCACAACTTTTACTCAAATTTTAATTTAATCACTTCCCAAACACGCATTAATACTTGATGCTTTTACAGAGCAAATTTGAGTTCCAGTTGAGACTCCAAGAGTTCATAGAGTTGGTACGAGCAGAAAATAACCTGCGAGCTATAACATATGCCCAGAAGCATCTGGCACCTTGGGGAGCTACCCATATGAAAGAATTGCAGCATGTACTGGCAACACTTGCTTTCAGAAGTAATACTGAATGTGCTAAATACAAGGTGAACACATTTCCTTACCGCCATCGACTTCCTTAATAATTTTCCGCTGCTTAATCAATTGTATTAACTATTTGTGTAATTATTAAAATGTTTCGTATTCTAACATCAATCCTTAACAACTTAATCTTGCACATTTGCTTATTGAAGAATGCACTTGCAGTCACAAGAATGGTGGTTTTGTGTGTAGTAGTCCTTACAAGAGATATATTATGTCTCCATCCAAAAGCTAAATGTAGTAAATGTGAAAGAAATTATGCTGAGGGTCAATGACGAGAATGATTGGCATGATTTTCTAACTGGCAAATGATTAAGACCGAAGGGATATTTTTGAAACTTGAAAGGATAATGTAGTACTATAACTGATGTAATTGATATATGAAATTTATGGTGAAACCTAATACTTTCAAAGTCTCTGAATAGTTTAGTCGTCGAGATTTTGTTGAGCAATTCCTACAGTATAAATTGACTGAGACCATAATTTTGTATTAATATTAATGATACATGTCTCCACTCCTCTGTTAGAACTGAGGATTTACCCAAAGGATACACTGATCTTTGTGATTATTTTCTTCCAGGTTTTATTTGAAGAAAAGCAATGGGATTACCTAGTCTACCAATTTAAGCAAGAGTTTTGCAGATTGTATGGCATGACTTTTGAGCCTTTGTTGAACATATATCTGCAAGCAGGCTTGTCAGCTCTAAAAACTCCGTATCCATACTTTGTGATCCTTCTCTATATATTTAGATTTTTTTTAAGTATTCCAATGATAAAAATCTGATGACAATTAGGCTATTATGACTGCTGCTTCTATTTTGGTCAAAGATTCAGTTTTCAAAATAATGTGGATTCAAATAACTGGAGAGAGTTCACAGTCTTGCTACTAGTAACTGGCAGCGGTCTTATAAGCCAGTTCTCTCTCTCCCTGTTTTTTTTTTTTTTTTTTTACCAAAATTTCCAATTATATAGAGTAATTTACCTTGTGTTATATTCACCAATGGCCATCCAATTTAATACTTAGGGCGTGTATTCAATTGAAATTTTTAAAGATTTTTGGAGAATTAAAAAGTTTAGGNAATAAGTAAATTACTTATTTTGACAATAATAATGTGCATGTATGCTTGATTCAGTAATTGCCATGTCTATCCTCGTCCAAGCTTTTACCTTGACACAATTCAGATTCTGTTTCGAAGATGATTGCACTAAGGAGGATCCTCTTTCACAGGAGAGCTTCCGCAAATTAGCACAGCCGCTACCGTATTCAAAGCAGCATCATTCGAAACTTGTTTGCTACATAAGTAAAGAACTAATGGATACCGAGAATCCACCACTTGTCTTGCCCAATGGCTATGTCTACAGCACTAAGGTATTCCCTGTTCGGAATGTTAGGTTTTGTAAGAGCATGTTTGTATATGCAGGCTCAAATTGTGTGGACATTCTAATCATGGTTTATATATGCAGGCTCTTGAAGACATGTCGAGGAAGAATAATGGTAAAATCACGTGCCCGAGAACTGGTTTGGTTTGCAACTATACAGATGTTATCAAAGCTTATGTCTCATAACTTCATCATTGGCTGCTAATTTCTGATTTTCGCTTTGCTGCCGACTTGTTTGTTGATTGTATATCTGCACACAGCCGTGTGGAATTGCTCAGGCTTTTGGATATGTTCATGCCATGACTTGGCACCCAACATGTATATAAGCAAAACAGTTCTTCTGGATTTGTAGTTATTGTAACAAAAAACTAATAATCATTGAAAGTGTTGATTTTTATTGACCGCGAAAAGAATAAGCTCATGTTTGGTTCAGCTAAAATGCTGTTTAAAATTCGAAGTTAACTTTTCAACATTTTTCAAAGTGAGTGTCAAAATTGAACATTTCCCACGATTTCATCTTATATTGTTATCTTTTCTGAGAGTTTATATTCGTTTCTTTTTCTTGTTGGCAACGGTACACTATTCTACCTCACATAATCATGTACACACAAGTTACTCACTTAATGGTTATTATTATTATTATTATTATTTCTTGTTATTTCACTGATTTGAATCAAAATCACAATAACGAAAGAGAGACAAAAAGAGAATGGGTCAAAACAATTACTCCTTGAGGCAAGAATCTTGGAATTCAGCTCTATAAGCTATCGTGCTCTATGATTTAATATAATTCAATTTTTGCTAAGAATCATTTTTTTTTAAAATTATTAAAGTAGGGTTTATTAGAAAAATCTAATTGTGCATTTTTTGGGTTCCAATAAAATATGTTTTTAGAGAAAATGTATTTTGAAATTGTGATTTTTTGCAAGATGTGTGGTTAAAAAAGAAGAATTTTTTTTTTAAAATTACATGTAATATTATTTTATCGGAGAATATGTAATTAAAAAGAAGAAATAAAAAAATGCATTTTGGATAAAATAGAGTCCAAACAAGGGTTATATTCGGTACATTTGTTTAATCTGTATGAAAATAAAAGTAAGCCCTTGCTTGATCCACATTATTTTTTTCATTCTCATTCTTCTACTAATTTTCAACCACACATTTTTCAATAAAATAATATTTTTTATCACATAAATAACTTTTTTTTCTTTTTCAACTATATATTCTCCATTAATCTACTATTCCAAAATATATTTTTCCAAAATAATATGACTATAGAGGAAGTAGTATGTATAAGAAAATTTTGACTCGTAAAAGTTAAAAACTTTCAAAAACTAATGCTCACGCTTGCACCCTCTTAATAGTTTAGGAGTTCGAGTTGCACAAATTGAAAGTTTGGGGCCCTATTGTCTTAAAGATTGAAGGTTTGGGATCCTATTGTCAAAGGTGCCGGACCCAATATATCACTTTCCGTATTTTAAAATTTTCTGGAATTTCTTTCGCACGTTTCTCCTTCTACTGCAGTCCAGAGTTTAGCTTGTCATCTTCCCCGATACAAAATCAAAACCCTAATCGATAACCCACTCTTCAGTGCGACTGAGCCAAATTCCAATTGTTGATTTCTCTGCAAATCTGGCAAGAATCTTGATTTCTTTCTTATCCGACTTATTGTGCTTTCTATCAATCAGGTAAAAAACCCCCCATGTTTCTATTTGTTATATTATGCTGCATGAAATTTTATTGGGTTGTTCATGTTTTAAGATGTTTCTTCAGGCTTGGATCTTAATTCTTCTTTTACTGAAAAATTACTATCATATCTAAGTTTCTTTAAGTTTCGGGAAAGACAGTTAAATATTTTGGCGTCTCCACATTCCTCCGTGCTGTTGTAACTGTAAAACTCGTCACTGTAACTGAAGTAACCATTGGTGTGGATTTTAAATACGCAGACTTGCAGTCATCGGTGAAGTAATCAAGACATCATCCCATATTATCATACGATAGCTCTTGGTCTCGAATGTGACAAATGGGTAGCCACGAGGCATTGAGTGTTGAACCATTTAAACGGTACTTTATTAAACGGCTCTTTGGTTGAAGCTTTCTTTTGATTTTGATTATCGCTTTTATTTCCAAGTTATCTTGTATATTTAGTTGTTAATTGGAATCTTATATTTTGTTTCTAAAAAATTAAACAAAAAGATTGGTCAAACTTGCGGCTCGGGCTTTTTATGACGATATAACTACAAAAGGTGATAAACAGCCCAAGACGGGAAGAAGTGACAATAGAGGAATTGCGGTGGTTGTTCTTGATGCTCTCACCAGGTAATTGTCCTTTTTATTCTAAAAACTTCTTTGGCAGTACTATTATATTATCAAGTAAAATTTTGATGTAATATGTATTTCTGGTATTATTTAGTTTTCCACTATTTGCTCGAATCTTGCGGGAACTAACATTAACTTTTGAATGTCTTTTTTTAATGATAGAAGCGATTTTCTATGTTGTGTTACATAGTGAATGTATGTTTTATGTACAACAATAACAAATTAATCCCGTTTGGTTTAGCTAAAAAATATAATTAAAATTTAAGTTAAAGTCAACAATTAATTTAACCATATATTTCATGGAATCATAATTTTTCAACCGCACATTCCATCAATTTTTATTAATATTTACTAAAATCTGATTCTTATCTAAACCAAACAGTGGCTAAGCTTATTTCGAATAAACTTGGCCTGGGCTCACTATGCATAGATAGACATGTTATTTATTTGAAATTTCTCTATATGCTGAGAGATCGACATATATTTTGTTTATTTCCATGGTAGTTATAGTCAAATTACTTCATTCTAGTTATCTGTTTTATGTTGCATTTTTATGTATGGGTGCTATGTGTGGAACATGTGTTATTTATCCATATAACCTAGAAAGCTCTAAATTTATGTTCCATTTTAGACGTCAGTGGGTAAGGGAAGAAGATTTGGCCAAGGACTTGAAGCTACACTCAAAGCAACTTCGTCGGACTTTGAGATTCTTCGAAGAAGAAAAGTTGGTCACTAGGGATCACAGGAAGGAGGTTTGTTTTGAGGACAAATCCTTTTTTCCCCTTTTTACATATTCCACTGGACGTTAGTTTTGGCTTTTGTTTATCCTTAACTATCTTCCATTGTCTGCTAATCCTATTTATAAACTTTTGATGATTTCCAAAGTTTTTTTGCTTTGCATTTGCATTTTGAAATTGTATTTTGTTACAGCCATCTGTTTTTTGGGTTTTCAACATGTTATGTCGTTTGGTAGACTTGATTTCTTGATTTAACCTTAAGGCCTGCATAAAATTATTCATGGAGGGTCCAAACATGATTTGAATTCCAAAATGATCCAAGGGGTAAAAAACACTAGAGGTCGCCCAACGTTGAGCAAAAATTCATTTTAGTCTGTCAACCTTTTTTGTTCCCATCTCATTACTAAAGTTTCAATTTTGTTTCAATTGGTCACTGCTGACGATATTGACACAAAATTAGCGTCCTTTCCTCTTTGGTAAATGGGCTTCTTACGTAGACTATAGACATTAATAAGGGCTAGTTGTCCAAATGTGCTATAATCACTTGTTTTGACTTCTAGAAGTTGCACTTATGCATCATGCCATATTGTTATAATAGCATTTTTTTTTAATATTAAAACTGCAAGTTTCCATCGCTTTTCAACCAATGTTCAACTAACAAAACACACAAGAAAATCTAACTGTCATGTAGAAAAGGATGATAAATCTTGTGACAGAATCTTTATTTGTGACCAAGTTGAGACTTAAGTGACGAGTTTGGAGCAAAAAGTTTAGAGTGACTAAAAAGAACTTTGCTCAAATTTGTTTGACCTCCATTTTTTCTCCCAACCTTAATGATGTTTGTCTGTCCAGTCCAGGTATGTTACTATTTGAGCCATGCAAATGTGAAATATCGCACTCCAAAATCGAACTTGGATCTGCTTTTTTGCAAACCTGAACTGTAATCCCTTATTTATGTTATATGTTACCCCACATTTTTGGTATGCTTTCAGATTTATACTTGTGCTAGCTGCACTTGCTACCCTTGAACAATAACAGCAAAAACATGGTTCCACTTGCTAACAAAATGTACTATTAAATGTATGAAGTATATGTAATTTTTATATAGTCTCACGAACATTTGCTATTAAATATTTTCTAAGGTATAAATAGAATTGAATGCACGTTGTTTTCAAACTTATTTCTAAGAACAACCCAAATTGATTCTTAAAAGGCCAGCTGTCTAGAGTTGGTAGTACCGAGATTAATTTCTGTTAAAAGATTGCCAAGTTTTCACTTCATTTTCTTAAAGTTCGTCAATTTTATTTACAAATTTCATGGTTTAGTGACAATCATTTTTGGTTTTCTATAGCTTATATATATATATATTTTTTTTTTTTGCATTTTTTATTACGCAAGTTTGTGAACGGTTTGATTCTTGTATAAATTAATTTCAATTATAACACTGTACGTGAGTAAA
>CAIGRB010105986.1:183216-193926 GCA_903798255.1 Fraxinus quadrangulata
GCAAAAGGTGCAAAAATATACAGTGCTGCTGTAGCTGCCACTGGGGATGGTCAACCGGGCGGAAGAGAAGGAGATGAAAAACTTAAGATGCATACTCATTCATATTGTTGTCTTGATTATGCACAGGTTTGTAGCTCCCCCCTCCCCCTGCTGGCCGTAAAAAACAAACTTTATTTTAGATCAACAATGTCTACTGTATGCACTACTTTATTCCAAAAGAAAAATACCCCAGGTTCAAATGAATGAGGTTGAGCAAACCAAACTTCAATCCAATCTCAAGTTCCAGTTAATGCCTTGAACCCATGAATGATAGGTCACTGTTGATAAGATGAAACGCTGCCGTTGGATAGTGTTTAAATAATTGAAATCAGTGAATTCAGCACTTTAGAAATCAATGAGTTGCTGAAATTTACTTTATGGAGAAGCTAAGCTAGGACATAAGAGTTTCTATGGTACACAGTTATTCCTGAATCTTGACAAATTCTCAGGCCTCAGCTATTAGGAGCCTTGTCGAGCACCAGTGTAGCTCCTCAAGTCAGCTTTATGATTTTATTTTGAATTATAAAAGAAAAAATTCAAAACACCAGAGAGTGGGAGATAGAGAGTGGAAAGAAAGGTGAAAGACAAGACCAGAGAAATGAATGGCTCAGGAGATGGAAGGCCGAACAGAATTGTAGCTAGTTGGCTATTAGATAATGGCTGCTAAGATTCAAAATGCTCTTTAGGGCGTAATATTTGATCGATGTGCGTTTTCCTGCGATTTCGCTTCAACTTGGATATCTACTTGGTGCAACTATAGATGAAATCCGGGGGCAGGATGGTATAAATAAGGAATATCTAATATCGGTTACAGTGTTAAAGCATCCATATCAAATCATTTTGCATTGTGTAGGAGAGTAGTTGCCTTGGTTCATATACTAATTTAGAAGCTTAATTCATTTATGAGCTCCATGATTTGAAATCCCTGATTTATGTTGCATTGGACAATTCATTTGAATACCTATTCTGTTAAAGTTTTTTCTATGTTAGTTGGCTTAGCATGGCTTATTGTTTACATTTCCTGAAATTGGTTGGGCATTGAATGTGATCGTCTTAATGTCCTCTGGTTTTCAACAGTTCAGACAGCCAGTTTCTTATTTTGTTATCATTGTCTACGATTCTTAATGCTTTGCATACTGTCGATATTTGCTAGAAAGTTCTTAGATGAATGTAGATTCTCTATCGCACTATGAATGAAATATGAAAGTAAAGAAACTGTTTACAGATATATGATGTGGTAAGGTACAGACTACACCGCATGAAGAAAAAGCTAAAGGATGAACTAGAAAGCAAGAACACCGTTCAGGAGTACATATGTCCCAATTGCAGTAAAAGGTATCTGTTTTTGATATTGGCATGTCTTCTCTTCGAGTCCTCTTTTTGTTTATTTTAGAATTTATTGGAAATGAAAGTCCAGATACACTGCCCTGGATGCACTTCGGTTGATTTCCCCACATGACGAATATTTTCACTGTGAGAGTTGCGACGGTATACTTGTGGCTGAAGCTGACAAACTAGCTGCCCAAGAACTGGGAGATGGAGATGACAATGCTAGGAGACGGCGCCAGGAAAAGTTGAAAGATATGCTACAAAATATGGAGGTTTGTCCTCATTCTAGTTCATATTAGTTCCTGGATATGTTATACGTGTCAACCATCTTTTCTTATACTGAAAAGGAGATTTGCTCTACCTTATTGTTTGTTATCTAGATTAAAATTATGAGTGCGTGTAGTTTTCTCAATAACTTTTCCTTTTTTGTTCAATGGTGTGGGCTATGGTATTTATTTAAATTATACCAGTATAAGAAAGAGCATTAAGTGGGAAACTGAGAAGCGAGTGTAGAAATATACGTAAGTACAGTGTGACTTGTCATGCTGCAGGTGCATAACACGAGCATTGGGGAATAAGCCTTGTAGTTTTCCTAAAAGGAGTCATTAGTTAATCTTTTCAATGACTGAAAGTCATGCAAATCTCTTCACACCTTGGGCCTTTTTTTATGAAACGCCCAAAAAATAAGCATGGAAAAAGTTTGTTCAAGAAACAAATGCAAACTAGAAGAGCATTTGATTGAAATGGTCTAGTTTTTAGATGAAAGAACTCAAGGTAACTGTGAAAAATTTGGGATCGAACAAGATGAGAAAAATGGGCGTAACACTACTATATATCGATATCGTTAAGAATCCACACTTAGAAATTTTGGAAAAGGGGCAATCTCTTTTTAGATACATTAGAAATTTCTACTAACCACAAACTAAGGGAATGACAACTTAGGTGGCCAAGACATCTTGTGTGGACCGAAAGAAGTTCTGATCCACAAGATCAGTGCAATTTAAATTTGTTATAGAACGTATTATAAGAGGGAAATGAAGACCAAAATTAACTTGGCTAGCGGTATGCAAATTGCATTGTATATATACATTGTGAAGATTACGTATACTAATTTATAATACTCGGACTCGGGTAACAGTACGTATCGAAGTATCGGATCTTTTATTTTCTAAAACGTAGAATACCGGAACGTGACTAAAAAGAGTCCAAATTTTGGACACGGGTACATGGGTATATTTTTCAAACTTCTATTTTTTCCCCCAGAAATTTACATGTAAAAGTTAAATAATAATTAAGTGAATTTTAATTAGAAAAAAGATTGAATGACTAAAATGAAAATTTAATCAAATTATGGTAACCTCTAATGAAAATTTAAGTAAAGTTGTGCGCCTGTTTTTCTTTTTCTTTAGAGACTCACGTGGCTTCTATAATCAAACCACGCTTAATTCTTTAAAAGACCTCGATTAGGGTTTTCTTCATTTAGCGCCATCCTCTTTCCTCCCTAGCACCTACGGCGCTAAATCAAGATTTCCTCTTCCACCGATTCTTTCCCTTTTCCACCTAGCAGCGTCTCCTCTTCCGCACAGCTACCTCCTTGCTCTGCCCATTTGGCATTTCCTCTTCAGGTTTGTCTCCTCTTCTGCACAGCTGCCTTCTTGCCCAGCTCCTTGAAGCTTTGCATCAACCTGCGCTGTGTGGTTGAAAATTGCCGTGTCCGCCCCGTGTTTCATACCCATACTCATATCGTGTCGTGTCAACATGGGTATGTCGGCAGAAACAAGAGTCTGAGCGTCACATATGCCAACAGCGTAGAATAATCTACTTGGTGCGACATGACCCTATAAACAATATTTAGTTAATAATATTCTTTCCTAATACTGCCAGAGTGCCCATTATCTGCTTTTTACGAGAAGAATTATATTCATATATGGAGATGTAGTACGGTATCCAGCAAAATACTATTCTGCATTTTGCAAAATATTACAAGTTACCTTTGGTACAATAAATTCTAAGAGACTGTTCTTTTATTTGTTAACCCATCTCAGTGTGAGCAGGTATCTGGTATTCTGAAATTTCCTAAAACCTCTCATGGTTGCATAATACATATTTTTATTTCATTTGTAGCTTTATACTTGCGGTGTTCTCATAGTTTGTCCTCAGTAACGCTCAGTTCATTGTCAGGTCATGTTTCCTAATTTTCCAAAGCCTTTATTCGAATATTGGTTTCATTCAACTTTGTATTACTATTTACTCCATGCATGCTTTCGAATTAGTTTCTCAAATGTAAAGCCAAATGAAGATCATTTTGGAATAAATTTTATGCATGTAGCTTAGTCATGTCAAGTCAGTTTAACTAGTGCCCTGTTGTGAAGATGGATGTAGGTCAGCACTTGAATGTCCTTTTGATGATAAAGTGAGGATAGGTCAGCCTGTGAGATGATGAATAAATGGGAACCATGGAATGGCTAGGCTATTTATAATGAGTGGAATTCTCGGGTTTCATGCTCTAGTTCTTCAATAGCATGTGATAATGGCCTAGTGCAGCCAAATGGATTCTGGAGATGCCTTTTTGCTTACTACTTGGGCTACTCTGAACTAGTCAAAATGCTGTTGTCGTAAACCATCTGAGACACAACCAGCTTCATTAGACATTACTAATATGAAGCATCTGTGTGCGATAATTCGTTCACTAAGGTTGTACAAATTCTCTATTGATCGCTGAATACCACTTCAATTTCTTCCTTTATTTTACAAATGCATCGTGTGAATTTTGTGCTTTCCATGCCTTTCCTTTGAATCAATTTTTTTAATGGAGTACAGGAACAATTGAAACCATTGATAGATCAACTTGGAAGAGTGAAGGACTTGACTGTTCCTGAATTTGGAAGCCTTCAAGCTTGGGAACTTCAGAATGCTGCTGTTCGAGCAGCTAATGGAGATCATGGGAATGATCCTTCTAAATCTTCACAAGGTCTTGGATTTGGTGGAACACCTATGCCCTATGTTGGAGAGACAAAGGTGACTAGCTCCTCAGCCTTTTCCCCTTTTACTTGCAAAATTACCAATTTCTTATATTATACTTGTTTTTATTTTCCCGTACTCGGGCAAAGCAGGTGAGAGTTGGAAATGGAGCATGGGTTACATATGTTGATGTCCATGTCATGCCCACTAATCATAGCCTTTGTTTCTGCTTCATTTTCTTTTGCTAAACTTGTACTTTCAAGAAATTCAAGAAATGAGTAGTGGATAAGTGTAGTACTTGTGGTCCTTCGAAATGTGTGGTTAAATTTCATGTTTTATTTTTAAAAATAAAATGAAACCCAAACCAAAGCATACTATCTAATTAAAGAAAGTGTAATAGAAATACATGAAATAACTTCCGTATAACCGAGAGGCTTGGAGACATATAACCTACATTTCCCGAACTGCTTTAGATTTATAAATGAAAATAACTCTCCGATAAGAAAAAGCTCTGGAATGTATGTTAGCTTAAACATGACAAAGATATTTTACAACATTATAAGTTTACAGTCTAAATATACAACTCAAAACATGATTCTCAAACTACAACAGTTAGCATCCAAATCACAGCCTTGACAGGTATATTTTCATGTATCCAGTGCTTCAAACCTTGGGAGTTCTTGATCATCGACAACGGGCTATGGAATTTCTTCCGTGCTCGTAATGCATAATGCAAAGTTAAAGGTTCCATATTTGAAGACAATGCACTTGGTTTAAAGTGAATATGAACTTGACTATCATAGAATGCATCTCATGACATCATAAAAAATTCTTATCCTTTTTATGGAAGAGAATATATAAGCATCTAATAGGATTATAATCTGTCTCGAAATCATTTTCTTGCTCCTCTTCACCTATTGCTATGCTTATGCTATGCCATGCCTATTATAATGGCCAAACATCATTACATTACATGGTGTACCCAAGATTGCCTTGGGTGATCTTGCTTCCTCATCTATTGTAATACCTGCAGCACAAGGGTGGAAATCATATCTCATACAGCTTATGTTTTATTGTTCACTAAGGACAAGGGTGCAAATCATCCTTGTATAATGCTATGAATTAGAGATGATGTAATTTAATAAATAATAGAGTTGGTTGTCTATTGGAAGTATAGGACACCAGATATTCACCTAAGAATAGTATTGGCTATTGTCAATTTTTGGGCGAGGAGGAGTTCGTGCCTCTATTGTATAATTTTGATGTTCTTGAAAAGTAGATTTTTGGGCACCATTCTTTGAGTTTTGATATACATAATCATCAAAATGTACTTACCTGCATGAATATTTCAATTCATGCTCGCTATGTTAATTATGATTTCCTGCAAAAGTCTAAGAGATGTATGTTCCTGATCTGCTTGGATTCTTCAAGTCTGATTATGTCATGTCTGAGGTTTAGGAGAGTGTTATTGGTACTATTATTGGGTTATGACTGCTGATCCCCTGACATTGAAAGCAATTACTTGAAGCATGAAAAGTGGTGTTTCTTTATATTAAAAAAATTAATAATTAGCTGAAAGGTATAATACTTGTGCCTGAGGTTTGGATGGAATTATTATCACCATTGTATATGTTTCACCTTTTCTAAACTAAAGGATGGTAAAAATAGCCGTGTCGTTCTCATGATCCTAAGGGTTGGCTTTGTTTTTCTTTGAAATAAGAATGACATGGATTTGTAGTGCATTTTCTGATTATTCTTTATGTTGGCAGTGTCTTATTATAGGCTACTAATAGGTTATTATGGAAGCATTTTATCATATATGTGATTGTAAGAAACTGTTATTGACATGAAAGAAATTTCTGCCATCTGTGTATATGAACACCCGAAGCTTGTTTTGGCAGGTTGAAGTTGCTTTCTCCGGTATTGATGGAAAAGGAGAGAGCATTAAATCGGAGAATGGAAATGCACCTATGAAAGTTTTGCCTCCTTGGATGATAAGGCAAGGAATGAAACTTTCAGATGAGCAGCGTGGAGAGACCAAGCAAGAAGCAAAGATGCCCGGTAGTTCAATAGCTGTAGAATCATCCGATGACAAAAATACTACAGATGAAAAAGATGATGTGAAGAATATACAGGTTTGTTTAGATTTACAAACTGGTTATTTTCTTTTCCTATCAGTTTTTTGTATACTTTATATATAAAGGTTCCATGTATGCCGCAATCAGTTCCTGCTCCCCTTTGTAATTTGTAACCTTAATTCTCTGTTTCGGTAAATAAAAAATTATGTAAATTTCTTATTATGATTATAATGTTTTCGAAATCTTATTTATGATTTTCTGTATGTTATAGGATGAATATTTTAAAGCTTATTATGCTGCTTTACTTAAACGGCAACATGAACAAGAAGCACACGACGACTGCCAACAGCAAATGTCGAATGCGACCTCTTCTAATGGAGTTGCCATGCCTATTGAGCGCCAAGTTGGCATGAAGTCAAAGCGTGATGTTCAGTGGAATGAGGAACCTCCTGCAGGTACTGTCAACAGGCATTTTATTTTAAAACAGTATTTGGGAATATTAGGTTTTGCCTCCTAGGTTCCTATTTTGACTTATTTTACACATGTTTTGGACTTTAAAGTTGTACATAAATGCATTTGACACAAGTAACACAATAACGCTAGATACAAGTCTTTAAAATTTAGAATTTTAAACATCTCTGTAACTGTCTAGCTGGTGTAGATACATCATGTCAAAACTCTTCTTGATGGATGTCATCGTGTTGTATATGGAAATTAAATAATAAAACAGTCCCACGTTTGCATGAAGTTGGACAGGCTGGAAGTCTTTTACTCATTTCAGCGAAAAAGAAATTATGAAATTTCTGTATAGTAATGTGTACTCAGAAGAAAATTTTATCGTGTTCTTTAGTCATCCACTTGCTTTTTATTGTTTCTCCTTTGTTCTTTATCATCTCTTGAAAGATAACATACTAGATGGTCTCATAGATCCTCTATTTGACTTCTTGTGGGGGCTTGGGGGGTAGGGGGTGGAGGCTTCCTTTGAAATTTCTCTCCCCTAGACTTGAACAGGATACTACTACAGATATTGAGGCATTATTTAAATTTTGGTTCGACTGTTAGTGCTTACATATACTCTTTATTTCAGGTAACACAGCCAAAAATTTCAAAGTTAACGACTTAAATGTTGAAGCAGAAGCTTCAGATGAGGATGAGGAAGGGGAAGAGGATGACATTGACTGGGAGGAAGGTTGAAGGAACCATTCAACTGTTAAAGTTAATCAACGTTAGATGGACTCTGCCTCTATATATGATAGCATTTATTTTGCTCTTTCTAATTTAAGGCAATAATGATCAGTTGTTACATTAATCCATTTTATTAAAAAATTAAAAAAGCTTGTACTCTTACTGTTCCCATTCCATAAAGATTAAATTCAGTGCCTAGTTTTTATATAAACAATCCATTGTTGTACTTGGATTTCTATCTACGCAATGCACTGAAGATCACGAGCGAAAAGAAAAGGAAGAAAACATAAAAACCGTAGTGCGTGTATATCTCTTGCGAAGAGTACAATCTACGATAATTTAATTATTGATTGAAAAGCTTCACTTTGTAGGAAAAAATCTATCAAAGCTCTCTGGAATTAGTTATTGCGAGTTCTAACCTACACATGAGATTCAAGACTTTTAAGAGAATGTTTGGCTGGTTTAAATTAATGTGTTGGAAAGATTTTCTGAAGTACCTATTTATTGCAATTTGAGTGAGGTGATTTTGGCGATCCACTATGTGTATCATTTATATGTAATGTGATACTAGAGGCACAACCGGAATAGAAAGTTGTGGTAGCGAAGCCCAATGTTGGTGAATGATTCATCGCGTACTAAACTAGAGTAAAGCACTCGTTTTTGTGAGGGGCCTGTAAGGCCTTTGTGAAAGTAACTAAAATATGTTTTATGTCTTATGCTTAGGGGTTCTACATAGTTTTCAAACCCTAGTGTCTCTAAGGCATAATGAACATCTTCGGTAGTGATTGTCTTGCTGTATTCTATTTTAAACCATTCATTTGCTTCACTAGCTATTAAGCCAATTATTTGGAGACCCATTTGTTGATAATTTCTTTTGCATCATATGATATTTTGGTGTAGGGGGAAGATTGGATGCAAGATTCTCCAATTTTTTAAAGAGGAATATTATTAGATTTTAAGAAATGAATAGTAGTTTTGAATGTGATTGAAATTAATTTTTGACTTTTATTGAATAAAAAAAAGTAATTTTATAGTGCTTGTTTGGGCCCCAAATTTTGGGTAAAATAGATTTTGTAATAATGATTTTTGGAATAATGTATAGTTAAAAAGTTGAGAAAAATTTTAAATTTATGTGTAAAATTGTTTTATTAGAAAATTGTGTGTTTAGTAACTTCTAATTTTACACAAACAAAGGCATTATATGCTTATAGCTAAATTGCCAAATTGTCTTTTAACAGCTAAGAAAGCAAGATCGAGTACCAAAGAAATAGAAGCGAACAAATCCTCGAGCCCACATTACATGCTTCATAACCATTTTTCCCCAAAAAACATCTTAAAGGAGTCGATGTGATGTTGTCTTCAATTTGTGTGTAGATAATGTTAATTCGTCAAACTAGCAAGTTTTATAATATTGGTCGATGTTAATAAAATGTTACAATTAGCTTTTGCAACATTCCATTATCCATATCTTTTGTCAACTTGAGCTTGATACATCTTAAACATCGGTGGGGGGACACAAAAGTTCATGACTGCGACATTTCATCTTTGATTTAGCCTTGGGAATAAAATTTCGGAATCAAGCTTATATATTTTGAATAATTTTCATCCTTGGACAAAATATTTATAATTAATAATATGCAGTGTTCATCTGGGAAGATATTTCTCTCTGCCTTTTTTTGAAGTAGTTCAACCACTTTTGATGCCTCGTTAAGATTGCAAAATCCTTTCATGAGCGTGTTAAAAGAGATCAAATTGGGTGCACAACCTTCCTTTTGCATCTTCAAAAACAAATCATTTGCCTTTTCCATAATTCCATGTTTCGAAAAGCCATGAATCATGATGTTATCTATAACAACGTCAAATACCAAGTCCTTATGAGACAACTTCCCAAATAACTCATTAGCTAAATCGAGTTCTCCTACTTTACACAACCCATCGAGAACATATAGGTTGAGATGCCAAGATTAAGACCAGATCTTTCCAGAGTGCGAATAAGCTCCATTGCTTCCACGAGGCAATTATTTTTTTAAAAAACCATCCAATAACATGTTACAAGTAGCAGAATCCGGAGTGACTCCATGGACTTTCATCTTTGCAAAAAGTTCCCGTGCATCCTTAACCCTACCTACTTTAAATAGAAAGTGTTAAATATAATAACATGTGGTTTGTATTCTTTGCATACCATTTCTTTGAAAAGCCTCATGGCCTCTACCAATTTCTAACACTTGCAATACCCGTTAGTTAACACACTGTAGCTTACAAGTTACAACATCTCGCTCATGGCCTTTAGCCTCCATCAAAACAAGTAACTCATTTACATCATCAATCCTATTCTCTAAACAGAACCCATTCATCAATATATTATATGTAACACGACTTGGCTCTTCACTCATCTGAATCATCAAGTTTAACAACCCACTAGCTTCGTTAGTCTTCCCCCCTTGGAAAGCGCATCTATTAAGATATTAAACAATACTACACTAGGACGACTGCCATAATCTACCATATCAATTAAGAAACTCTTTGCCTCATCCTACCCACCACCCTCACAAAAACCAAGAATTAAAGCACTGTATGTAATTAAGTCTGGCATAAATCCCCTACCCTTCATCCGAACCTCTCAGAAAATAGGCAGAATTTGTCCCTATTTAGTCCAATTTGGGAACAATAAAATGATAAATTTCCCTGGACTTGAAATAATCCAAATAAAGACAACAAAATAAAAATAAAAAATAACCAAATGAGCCTTGCAAAATGAAGAATAACAAAAAGATCATCTTCTTCCCACCCCTAACCCCGTCTCGGTGGTTCCTCCTCGTCCATTATGCCATGCCAACGCCACCTCCGCCCACATCCAACAATTAAAAAAGTCATCTTCTTCCCACCCCTAACCCCGTCACGGCCACTTCTACCCACTTCCACCCACCCTAAAAAAAAGATCAAATCCAAATTTCTTATAAATTTTTTCATTCTTCATATAATCTTATGTAGCAATTGACACGTTGTCTAGAATCAAAGCCGATTTTGGGTAGAGGCAAGTGAGGCCAATGACTCAGGCCCAAAAATTATAGGGGCCTTAGATTTTTTATTTTAGGGAAAATTTCATTTCTAAGAGATT
>CAIGRB010106015.1:7252-17822 GCA_903798255.1 Fraxinus quadrangulata
ATTTTATTAATTAAATATATTAAGGTCACAATTCTATACAATTTGATCACAAATTATAAATTAATTGGTCACAAATTATTTTTCGGTCATAATAAATTTTTGTTATAGGTCACATTTTATTAATTGGTCATAAATTTATTAAATTATTGGGCCATATATTATTCATTGATCACAAATCACAAATTTTACAAGTCAAGACTTATTTTATAGTCACAAAATATCTAATTAATTTTCGATCATAACTTATCAAATTATTGGTTACAACTTAACAATTTTTTAGGTCACGCGTTATTTATTAGTCACAAATTATCTATTTTATTGGTCACATATTATTTATTAGTCACACATTAACCAATTTATTGATTTCAATTAACCAAATAATTTGTGACCACTGTCGCCGCTATCACAACCGATGTTGCTGCCAACACCCCCACCACCGCTGCCACTGTCGTCGCCATCAACACCATCTCACCAGCACCGCCATTTGTGACCACAACCACCATCACAATATCATTAGAATCGTCACTTCACCACCACAACCAGCACCACCTCACCACCAACAAATGAGATCCAAAACCGCCAATACCCCACAATCGCCACAACCTTACTGCCGTCATCGCCGCCTCCACTATTGCCTCCACTACCACCACCACCACCATTTTCAACAATCACCACAACTACTATTTCCAACCAACATTCCTTCATAGACCTGCTCATAAGAAACCATCACGCTACCACCATCTCTAGATCCTCCACGGCCAGATACACCACCATTTGTACCACCAACATCATCGCAACTAACCACTGTACCAGCAACCGGCCAAAGGGTCTCCCCACCGCCAAGGTCCCTAGCTTTACTCCGTCAACGTTGCTTACTACCACCGTCCTACCGCTACTACCATATCTACCATCCTCGCAAACACCGCCACCTCCACTTGCACCACCAACACGAACTTCCCCAAACCCCCAAACAACACCAAAATATGGAAAATCACCACCACCACTCCAACAACCAAAACCAAAACCACCTCACCGTTGCCACCAAATCCACTACCACCTAGGCTTGGGCACAATTTCGTTTGGGTCAGTTTTGACCCCAACCCGAAACCAAAACCAAAATCAAATTAGTTGGTTTGGGTGAATTTCAACCTAAACCGACCAATCTAGCTCTTTGACCAAACCAACCCAAACCAATCGGTTTGGATTGGTTCGGTTAATCAGTTTGAGCTTTTATTCCAAATTGAATTTAAAAAAAGTAAAAATATTGTCTCAAGTTTTGGGCTCATTTAGAATACATATAACTTTGCTTTTTATTTATGTAACTTTTTTGTTCGAGTTACAACTTATAGCAACTGTTTTTAAAAACAGTTTTGGAATTTCAGTTTTCAAATAATGAAAATCATTATCTTAATTTGCATTTTCACAATATATAAGTTGTAATTAACGAATTAGAACATAACATGTAATTATAATGATTTAATATTGTAACTAGTACATAACCATATATCCATAATCATTATTTCAACATGCATTTTCAAGAGGCGAAGTTATTACAAGTAAAATATGCTATATAAAAAAAATTAACTAAAAAATAAGGCCTACCAACCGAAACGGAAGACTACATTTATAAAGAACATAAAATAATATCAATGTTTTCTTAAAAGTGTCCTCATAAAACAAAGTTTTTATATAATATTCAACAAAACTACTAAAAGAGACAGCTTGAACACCTCCACTTTTGGGAGAACATCATTAAGCTTTTGATTTTACTTTTCTTTTATTTATTTTTTTAAAAAAATGGATACATGTGTAAATGGGTTGGGTCGGTTTATCAGCGGTTTGAGGCTTTAAATCATAGCCGAACCGACCCACTATAGTTTTGTTTAAAATAAAACCAAACCAAATCAATTAACTATGCCAAACCGACCTGAATCGACCCAAGCATGTTTGGTTCAATCAATTTGGTTGATTTTTCGATTTTTTTGCCCAGGTCTACCACTATCTATAGCACCACCATCACCACCGAACAGCAGCAACAATAGGGAAGAAGCCACACTGCAACGACGAGCTGCAGTGAGGCAATGCTGCTTCACATCGCTGCGTTGCGACTCATCGTTGCAACAATAGCGCTCACATCATGCGGGGTTGCTGCAGCGACATCTCGACGCGACAGTATTAGGATAGAAATACGGGTGGTGAAGAGAGAATGGAGAGGAGAGGAGAGAGAATGATTTTAGGGTTTAAAAGGAGGTAGATAGGGTATGGTGTGTGTATATAAATTAATTTATAATATCATTATTAATATTAAAATATTGATTTATAATAATTAAATTAATATCTGATTTTTGTATAAATAAATAATATATCTTATTTTTGAAATTTAATCTTACAAAATCTTGTTAGATGTAATTTCCACTTTTAAAAATAATTCAGTTCTTCTGAATGAGGGCCCAAAAAAAGTAGGTTAGATGCCTAAATTCCCAGGCAACTTACAAAAAATACGCTTCAAATTAGGGATCTTTTGAAAAATCATATAAAAAGTATTTTGAAAATAAAAAATAGTGTGTCAAATTAAGTGTCACTGAAAAATTGTTTTTTTAATTAAAAAGTGATGTTTTTCACTAGAAAAAAAGTGACATAAATTTCAAGGAAATAACAGAAAAGCGGCAAGCAATTAAAAAAGTGACAAAAATTCATAAAAAGTAACAAACATTAAGAAAGTGAAAAAATTTAAAAAAAAGTTACAAAGACTAAAAAAAGTGATAAAATACCAGTTAAAACATTTTTTTTATTAAATGTATGTCATTTTTATTGGAAAAAAACGATGTTTGTCATTCAAAAAGTGACAAAAAAATGACAAATACTAAAAAAAGACAGAAATTCAAAAAAGTAACGAATTAAAAAAAGTGACTGAAACTCAAAAAGCATTAACTGATATCATCAAAACCGTAGAATAGATAAAACTGATAGTTGATTTTCTTCTACATATTGTCTCTGTGTGATTATATTTTACTTCTATTAACTAGCATATAAATTTGGATTTAGAAAATATTTAGTGATAAAAATTAAAAAAATGAAAAACTCAAAAAAGTAACAAAACTAAAAAGAGTTTTGAACACTAATTATAATTGAAGATCTCTTTAAATAATTGTATGCTATAATTTTTTTCCAAAAGCATCTTAAACACATTAAGCCCTTGTTTGAAACCTATTTTGGGGGAAGAATTTAATTTGGAATAGTGATTGATATAAGAATATGTGATAAAAAAGTAAGAAGAATTTTTGGATTTATGTGTAATATTATTTTATTGATAGAATGTGTGGTTGAAATGAAGAATGAGAAAGAGAATGCGAAAAAATGGATATCAAACAAAGGCTAATTATCAAGTTCCTGGCCTTCAACATAACGAAAACCTCTAACGCCATTTCGAGAATGTAACAATACACTTGACAACAAACAAATTGACAAAAAAAAAAAAAAAAATCTTATTAAACTATTTATGATTAAAAGTATCAAACATTTATACCAGGAACTCAATGGAACTAGCGGAGTAAAAGAATATTTCGTCCAAAATAAAGATAAATTAGTTATAATTTCACATCACTACACATTTATAAACAAAATAGTTATAACGATGTTTGTATGAGATTTCACAACAAATTCTAGGCCTTGTCTTTACTAATGGACTGGTCACATTTCTTCCAAGTAATGACACATAATCAAATTACACCAAACACAAAATAAACTTAAAAAGAAAGGGCAGAATATTTAGTAAGAAACACACCTTCAACAGAGATAACGTCAAATCAGATCTTTTTCCACAATAGTAAGAAGAGTAACATAATTTTTCGATATTTCCACTCCTACACATTTAGAAAACTTTTTCAACTAAAATCACTATTAAAAATATAGAAACATGATGGAAATAGCAATACATAGAATCCTCACAAGAAGAAGAATCTAAAAATAACCCGGGAAAATGTAAAAACAAAGAGACAATGTAACATACAAATTAATCTTCAAAAAAACCCTAAGATTTAATTCCTGAGATCCAAACCACAAAACCCTTTTCAACTTCACAATAACTCTTTATTACATCCCTATAAATGTAAACTATTCCAATTCACATTTTATGACAAATAATGGATGACAATGCTTTCAATGCTAAACAAGACTTACCTGGAAATTACATGTAGAAAATCACAAAGTAGTTACATCAAGAAACGATTGAAAAAATCTGAGCATTTGGCTTTCAAAAACTACCACGAGTTCAAAATTCCAACGGAAGCACACTACTAGTAAGCCAGTAACCAAAAAAAAAAAAAAGGGTAAAATGATTCGAATTAAAGACATATACAAATTTTCAACCAAGAAAATTGAGCTTAGTCTTAGGTTTATAAGCCTTTTAAACAAGATTTCTCTTTTTCATTGAACATCCATCAATCGTAGTACACTTCCCCTTCTTCCCCTTCACTTCACGAACACTTTTATCGCCTTCTTGACCCATGGGTATGAGATAGATGGAGTCGCGTGTGTCTGAGAGTATTTAATGTTGCCAACGGTGATGATGGACGGAGTTGCAATGTCGCAGTGATGAGTGGGTTAGGGTTTGGTTGAGGCTGTATATAATCTGTTTTGGAAGTATAGTGTATAATTAATTAAAATTAATGAAAACATTAATAATTAATTAAGTGTATTAATCTATTTTTTAAATTATTGGGCCATACTAAGCTTAAGACTCCCGTTTGATTGCAACGAATTGTATGGAAAATATCACGTCCCAGGAAAACGAATTCTAATTTAGCTGTTTGATTGCAACGTGAAAATGAAAATCGAATTCCAAGGTACAACCACTTTAAAATGCATTTTCTTTATTTTCATGAAAAATGAATTCCTATGAATTTGTGAATTTTTATTTTTCAATTAACATAAAATTAGAAATTCCCTTCCATATATCGTACAATGAACTCCCAATAGGCCCAATATTACGCCCACCACCCTTTGGCCCAGAAAGGAAAATTAGGGTTTATGTTCCTTAACTTCACTGTAAGCACACCGCTATATACTCTCTTCCCTTCACCCGCATTAAGGTTTTTAGTTCTCTATTCTTTATATCTAACACAAATTTCACAAAGAGAGTGTCAAAATGAAGACTATTCTCTCGTCGGAAACCATGGATATTCCGGATGGAGTGAAGATCAAGGTGAAGGCAAAAATGATCGAAGTGGAGGGTCCTCGGGGCAAGTTGACCCGGAATTTCAAGCATTTGAATCTGGATTTCCAGTTGACTACCGATGAGGCTACTGGGAAGAGGCAATTGAAGGTCGATGCCTGGTTCGGGTCCAGGAAGACGACCGCCGCCATCCGCACGGCGCTTAGCCACGTTGATAATCTGATAACCGGTGTTACTAAGGGATACCGTTACAAGATGCGGTTTGTATATGCTCACTTTCCGATCAATGCTTCGATCACTAATGGCAACAAGTCCATTGAGATCCGTAACTTCCTCGGCGAGAAAAAGGTCCGAACTTTAGCATTTTACACACATCATACTAATGTCCACGTATGCATTCGGAATAGTATGCATAAGTACCTTAATATAATATTCAGCAATATAATATTCAGTAATGTAATCTCTTTATGAATGCATTATAGTAACGTGATCTCATGATGAATTGTATCTATTTGCATTTGCATGAGTATTTAATTTTAATGATAGAATTTGCTTTGCATTTACTAAAACTTGATTTCTCATAGAGGAGATGAGAATTATCTTCTCTGGAAAGGGAACTCTTATCTCTCTATTTGTTTCTATTTGACAAAATATACTGCATTTTATCGGTTATGAAATATATGTTGGTTTAAGATTTAGATCAGGAGCATATTGGGACCTCCAAACATTTATACGAGTATTCATAAGAATGAAATGCAAATCAATTGTGTTTCTATCATAGTATTATGGGGATAATAAGATACTTTTTGCAGAATATTTGATAAATTATAGTTCTTGGGACTTAGATCATACAGTAATGCCTGCTGCATCTAGGCTGACAGGCCTGGCATCTTTTTTTGTGCTATAAGTTCCATTGGCTTGCATGTGCCTGAGCTTGTCGTCAATACATCAACCTTTGAATTAGGTGTTGTGAGTTACATTATTGTTTCTGTTTATTGATTCAGGTGAGGAAGGTGGATATGCTTGAAGGAGTTTCAATTGTCCGTTCCGAAAAGGTCAAGGATGAATTGGTTTTGGATGGGAATGACATTGAGCTTGTTTCTCGATCTTGTGCGTTGATAAACCAGGTGACACTCTTATGTATTTATAGACAGACATACATTGCTCTTTATTTTTATTTCTTTCCAAGCACATGTTGAAAGTACATATTTGTTTGGACAGAAATGCCATGTCAAGAACAAGGATATCCGGAAATTCCTTGATGGTATCTACGTCAGTGAGAAGGCAACCATCGTTGACGAAGAATGAGTAGTTAGGTTGGAGGAATATATCCATTGATGGTTTCGTTCTGGCCGTTATCACTAAATTTATATGGAGACTTCTTATAGACATGTTTGGAATTTTGATTTCACAATTTTGTGCTATGAAATTTCAAGTTGGAAGTGACTTGGTTGGTTTTGGATATAATTTTCCATTTAAATCAATTTACGGTTTTCTCAAGTTTTATCATGTCTACTTTTCAAAGTGACTTTTACTTCTGGGCATGGGTTCTTCTTCTTGTTGTTTGAGTGTCTCTCTCTCTTAGAGCACAAATGCAGTTGTATTGTCAAACAAGTCTTGCCTCTTATGTTTAATGGACTGTGCCTGCCTTGTTGGACCATGAGATTCCTAGATGGAGTGTTGAAAAGTTTTCGCACTTGGACCGTGGTGAATGGTATTCAATTCCTGGAATTAATTTGAGCCAGATTCTTGTTCCCCGCTGTCTTCCTGTTTCTTGGAATGCAACTGTTCCAGTGTTTTCGAGTGCCACACGTAGGTCTCGAAGTATTCTTAGTAACAGTATTTATACGATCGGGGCTTGAGATTTCTAAAGCAGCTTCTATAGGTCGAAACCTGAAATTGGTCGCAGTAGGAATTGTTCTGAAATTTCATTTTCAATTTCAGATAATGCTTATATAAAACCTTTACCTAAGTTATGTCGAGTCAAATCTTTGTTTTTTCTGAATGAATTGTTTGTTAGGTAATTATGTTTCTTACTATAGTAGGAAATGTGCTGGCATAGAATACCTATATGGTTGTCTCATTCTATGATCATCTACATTATTGCAGAAAGAGTTTTGCTATGGGTACATAGTAAAACACATAAAATTTGACATAATGGCCACATGGCCTCCCCCGCTACATTATTGCAGAAAGAGTTTTGTTATGGATACATAGCAAAACACATAAAATTTGACATAATGGCCATGTGGCCTCCTCGGTCGGCGCGGGGAGGCCATGTGGCCATTATGTCAAACTCTATGGATATCATTATGTACCCATAGTAAAATTCTTGCACAAAAGGCCAAATAATTGGGACTCTGATAGTCGAAACCTTTTTAGGCACTTAAACTTGGAAGTTTATATGGCAGTCACTCTCAGTTGTCTCAATGATGGCATTTACGTCATTAAACCCCACCCCAAAGGACTTGTGCTTGTTTTTGTAGGGCAGAGGCTGATAATTCTTTAGCAAGTGGGTAGATGATATATCTTTGCAGTAGACACACCACATAAGAATCTAATCTTAAATTTTCTACCTTTAGATTCAACTGGACCACGGAAATATATGATCTTCACATCCATATATTGCCGGACTCCAAATTCTTTTTAGCTACAACATTCTTCTCTATTGTGCAAATTTTGCCTTATGGGTTTCTGCTCGTTCTTATCCATGTTTTCAGCCATTCTTTTCTATTTCCTCATGCCCTTCGTCTGGTATCCAAATCTTGTTGATTCATCACAGGATAATCTTAACAATAAACCTGTAATTAACGTGACAAAACATCTCTCCTTTCGTGATTTCAGCTCAAACTATCCAAGAACTAGCCAAGATGTTTCACTTTTAGGAAGTGCAGCAATTTCAAGTGAAAAAAGCTTTATCCAAATACCCGATCCAAAAGTTGAAAATGATCTTAAGCATCTAGCGGGAAGGGCAATCTACTCTTCACCTGTTCGCCTTTTCGATCCGGTCAGTCGAACTCCGGCTTCATTCGAAACTACCTTCTCCTTCCAATTCCAAAGTCCTTCAAACATTTCCAACTCTAATCCCTTGAGGGGCTCTAATTTGAGCGTCCAGGATGGTGGCAGTGGCCTAACCTTTATTATAGTTCCGGACGAGTTCACAGTTGGACGGCCTGGTGCATGGCTTGGTATGCTCAACGATGTATGTGATGAGGAGTACAAAGCCGTGGGTGTTGAATTCGACACTCGTCAGAACCTCGAGTTCGGGGATCTGAACGACAACCATCTTGGAATCAATTTGGGAAGCATAGTTTCGACCACGGCCATCAACGCATCAGACGTGGGCATTTATCTCAAAGATGGCTTAATACACAGAGCGTGGATATCTTATGATGGACAGAAGAAATATATAGACATCTACCTCGGACAAGATAGCAATGAACATCCTTCTAAACCTGTTTATTCTGGTAATCTTGATCTCTCACCTTATTTGAATGAATATATGTTCATTGGATTCTCAGCTTCGACTGGAAATCACACACAAATTCACAACATTTTGTCCTGGAATTTCACTTCTATAAGTCAAGCCAATCTACGAGTTCCTTCACCAGAAACATGTGAAAGTAAAATCACTGTTCAAAACAGCGAAAATCATGAAGCTTCCCACAAGAAAACCCCTACTAGTTTCTTGATTTTCTTAGCTGTAGTTATACTTTCTTTGGCTATTTTGGTTAATCTGTATTTCAGTGGGAAACGAAAAGAGAGGAATAAAGATGAATTTATGGTGCTTACTGAAAAAAAGCAGCGTCCAAGGCCGCCAAACAAGCCCCGAAAATTCACAGTATCAGAAATTTCTTCTGCTACAAGATGTTTTGGCGAGTTACAGATTCTGGGTAGTGATAATAGGAGTGTTACATATAAAGCCACTATGTTGACCGGCTGCAACACAGCTGTGAAGAGATTTTCCGGCCAGTTTTTCATTTCACGTGGATTGGATAAACGACGAATGCATAAAGAAATCAAAGCCATTAGTAAAATTCGCCACCCGAATCTGGTTCCAATCAGAGGGTGGTGCTTTGATCATCGAGAAACTATAGTTGTGTATGATTATATTCAGAATGGCAGTCTTGATAAGTGGTTATACGGTGTAGGAGTTTTGTCATGGACTCGTCGGTTCCGGGTGGTTAAAGATGTGGCTGAGTCATTGAGTTATCTTCATTCCAAGGAATTGGCTCATAAGAATGTGAAGACAAGCAGTGTCTTTCTTGATGTAAGTTTCAGAGCTATGCTTGGTGATTTCGGGTTTCTTTTACCGTCGATTGAGTCAACTCGGTTTGAGGCATTAGTGAGTCAGAAAGTGGATATTTTCGAGTTTGGCGTGTTTGTACTTGAAGTTATATCGGGTCGAAGCAGGAGTTCAAAACCGGATGAGATGGACTTGTTAGACTTGGCATGGGCGTTGCACGAGAGAGATGAGAAGGTGAAGTTGGTGGATAGGAATATGGGTTTGGTCGTGAACCCAGATCAGGCTATTCGGGTTTTCGAAGTCGGGTTATTGTGTACCTTGAATGACAACAAAGGGAGACCTAGTATGGAACAAGTGGTTGAATATTTGAATGTTGAGAAACCAATTCCCGAGTTGCCACGGAGTCGACCCGTTTCTTTGTTCCCCTACAGCAGCACCACAGGATTATGCAGTGGGTACTCTTGTGCTCCATTCAAATAGTTCCAAGTGTATGATTCACAAGAAATGGACAAAATGTGGTTAATTGTAAAGGTTGTCACTTGTCAAGCATTCTAAAGCCACCCATTCAATTATTTTGTCCTAACATGGGATGGCGGATAATTGTAATGTCATTATCAGTTGATAAAATTGTATCAATGATTGAAAATTCCAATATTGGGTCACAAAATTAGGTTCTCTAGTGTAGCCCAAAAATTTGATAAAAACTAAGTTAAATTTAATATTTAATTTTAATTATACATTGCATGCGATCTACAATTTTTATTAACTTTTATCGAATTTTATTAAAATTTTAATTTTTAACTACAACCAAAAGGGGCTGAATGTAATAGTGTATCTAAAAGAATTTTGGGAAACAAAATATGAGTTATGAAAACATAATAATTGACCAAAAGACTGTAAATAAGGTTTTCAAACTCACCATATTTTTTTTTCACCTTTGATTCTATCGACATGATATGTTCGATAAAAAAATGAATTAATATTAAAATATTTAAAATCTTATTTGTTGTATAATTTCATCTCGTCATCCATTACTCGAGATTCATTTAGCATGACTTTTAAAATGTTAAAAGATATTTACGAGCTTATGAAGTTATTTTAAAATATATTTAAATAATTCTTTAAAAATATTATGTCGACTAAAAGAGTAT